>JAOUZG010019412.1:105503-130456 GCA_026289955.1 Argiope argentata | reverse complement strand
TATATATATATATATATATATATATATATATATATATATATATATATATATATATATATATATATATATAACTATGTCACACGCTTTAAAATCATCTACCAGACATTTGTGTGAAGTCTTTTTTAAATATCAATTTTCTTTTTGAAAGTAAAAGCAGGGCATATGTAGCATCAAAGGATGTAATCTTCACTTTTTGTTTTGATTTACATTCAAATCAAAATTTCACGTAAACCCCGAATTACGATGACATCATCAAATCAAATTTCGAATGGTGTTACAATATCTGGCATATGAGCGCCTGTAAATATAATATTCAAAGAAAAAAATGCCGTTGAAACATAAATGACCTTTAGTTGAAGCATTTCCCCATAATTCTACAATTATTTCCTGTGGAATATATTAATTTATATATCATCAAGAAAGTTTTCCGTTTTCTAATAATTCATATTTTTTAAAAATAGCGATTTTCTATTTCTAAAGATTTTTAAATTCAACCATTGACGTATATTTGGCGATTTCTTGGCGATAACAAGCCTAAATAGTAACCCTAAATCAGACAGTTTCCGCCATCTTGTAAATCGCCACTGTTTTAACTACATGAAGTACCTGATGACGAGCGAGACCGGTTGAACTTGAGGTTGCCGCTGGTGAGTCTTGTTTGTGAAGCGGGGTTTTGTGAGCCCCTTTAGATCATCTCTTGTATATAAAAATTTATTCGGAATGTCTGGACAAACTTTAAACGACAGATTAACTGCTGCGAGGCATGCTCTTGCGGGCCAAGGGCTAGCCAGGATTGTGTGCAAAGCAACAACAGAAGAAGTAATAGGACCAAAGAAGAAGCATTTAGATTGTAAGTACAAAACGCATTCATTCTGTTGGTACTATAGTTAAATGTGTTGCGTTTATATACAGAAAAAAAAAAGTTGGCATAGGAAAAATACGTAACTAATTGGTATGTAGTTCAATGACAGATACATGTCAAAATCCATGTTATTAAATGCCGTTGACTTGACCTTGTGGTCAGAAGTAAGATTATCTATTTTTATCAGTAAATTTTGTGTTAATTGACAAGTCATAACGTATCATGTTTCAATTGCAAACAACGTAAATACATTTAATGCAGAAAATGTGTTTGCTTGCACCGCCCCCTTTTTCAATGACCACAGCTGAAGACATGCCCTCTACGTCGCTTTCCTTTTCATACTGATTTAATTAAAAATATATCTGGAATAATTTTTTAATGTTTTATAATAATGCTCAAATGTGTTTAGTTCTGGCAGTTTTTCCTTTTTTTCCCCCGTATAGATATTGCATGAAATATTCAATGCATCGCAATATATTGAAAATAATTTTTTTCTGGAAAAAAAACTAAATTTTTGGCTAATAATTGAATTTTTTGTAACGAGTTTGAAAGAAAAATCTAATCAATATATATAATTTGCATGAAATTTAAAAAATAAAATTCCCAGGAAAGTAATTTGTTTACATTGATGAAATATTATACCCAAATTAATAATTTAAATGAATTATTTATACAAAATATTCTCACACTATGCCATCTCTATATTTAAAGAATGGCACCTTCATACATTGAAATTTCAAGCAGTACTTAATTTCCAGGTTTTAAATTCCAACTTGTGCTTGTTTGTATACTTAATTTTTTTAAATCTATATCTGTTTTTAATGTTAAGAAAAATAATGAATTGCTTGAGAACACCATTTAATTTTGAAATAAATGCTCATTATTCAAAGTTTTATTAAGTTTACCAATATATTTTTTGTTTCATGCTTTATATAATACACACATATATGAATACATTTAAATTATTGAATGTAAACATGCTTCTTCATGTACTTTATCATATTATGAATTTGAATATGGAAGATTTTATTTCTTACATATTTATTATATTTTTCTGGTTATATATGTAAAAATCTTGTTAACATATTTTAAAAATATATATTTCAGTGTATTGTTTTATGTACTGACGCCTATGTAAAAATGCTTTGTTTGAAACTTAAATATTTTTCATATAAATTGAAGCTTGTGAATTTTAATTCGTATGATAAATATTGCTAATTATTTTCACAAATTTGAAAGTACTTCACCTATATTTCTGCATATAGTTGATTTTCAGCTTAAATTTACAATTTAATATGACAGGATGTTGTCTAATGCTAATTTAAGTTATCATTGATAAATATATCTTTTTGAATTATAAGGATTGATTAGAAGTGGGATTTTGAGCATTCTGTCTGCAATACTTCATTTTAATTTTTTAAAGTAATTGAATAATATATTTACATATTTAGTCATGTTCTCTGTCAGTTACTTACAATATCTTTATCAATTATCTCAAATTCTTAACGAGATCTTCATTACTAGTCCATCGATTGATTGCATCCTGTATTTCTAAGTAGGGCAGATTAACTTAGAGTGAATTAATATAAAATAAATTAATGTATCGCCTGTATTACTTGTAAGGAGGGGAAAAAACTAATCTATTATTTTTATCATTCTTTACAAAATTATTTGAAATCTTAGGACTAATATATAATCACTAGTTTTAATTTTCTTTACTCAGACATTTTTTTATTGCTTGCTTGAAAGTGTCATGCAAGTGTTTGGCAAAATGTAGGCTTGATTTCATTTTGCTGGACATCTCAACATTTTTTATTGTTGAGGTACTCAATTTTGACAATTGAAATAATTTTCATTGTCATTTAATTTTGCTTTTATTAAAATAATCGGTACTCTTAATAAGTACAATGAATTTTTTTAAATGAGTTGTAGTCAATAAAAAAAGTATTTGATTATATTATTGGAAATTATTTTTATTTATAGAAATAAAAGAAATTATTTATAATTTTTTTTTTTTTGAAAATATATACTACACAGCCAATATATAAGTACATATTTAACTGGTTATAGTTGTTAAATAAAATGCAAAACACAAATATGAATACTTATTTTTAATATGAATTATATTTTCTTATTGAAAGAATTGAGATGTAGTACATTTTCGGAATCATTTTCTCATTTTTAAGAATTATAAATTTTCTATATTTTTAATATCTTGTGTATTTTATATAAAATTTAATAATTTTACTATAGTTTTATTTTTTTCTTTGTATTTTTCAAAATTCAATATTCTTCTGATTTTTTTTCTAAACTTGTGTCTTGTCTAAATTCTATAGCTTTTTTAATGACAGTATCCTTTTCTGCACTATCATTATTTTTTATAGGATTTGCAAAGCTGTAGTTTTATTTTTATATTTTTGAGAAAAAAATAAATTTTTTTAAAATACTATGTGAATAGCATCCAATTTACATAACTGAAGAATTTATTTAGGAATAAATTTAGTAGTTTTTAATATGGATGAACAATTATCAACCAAATTTTTTTTAATGTGTATATTTTTTGTAGTCTTGTTTCTATTTAAAATTAATTTTCTTTAATTGATCATAGATCACAATATTTTAAAATTTGATTAAAGTGAAAGTATTGTTTGAAATTTTTATCTGCTTTATCTCGACTTTCTTTTTAGATAAACAGATCATTCATTATTTGTTATTGTTGGTCATTCAGATTGTCTTTGTTTAAGAAGACTGAATTTTATAAAGATGACGGTTGTGAAATTATATTCTTGATCCTTGTAATTATTAGATAATTTAAATAAACATATCTTACGATTTAATTATGATTTAATTAAGATGTGTCAGTTTATTTAAAATATTATTTATTTAGTTTTTTAAATTATGTGATTTTGATAAATTAAATCATTTGTAATTGATCTTACAAAAATTTTGAACATACAGTAGTAAAAACGCTTTTAATTTTTTCAACTCTCTAGTTGATCTGTTATACTTTTATAAGTAATATCTTTACTTCTAAGAGACTATAGAGAAGTAAAATCAACTTACTAAAAATCTATTTTAGTAAATATTGATAGTTAAATGTAACTAAAGGTATTTTGCATATTAATATTTGCTTTTGAAATCTTGGACTTGTAGCATTTAAAATACATCCTTTAACTATTAATATTTTTCAACAGTAACTAAATATTTATTTAAAGAAAAACATTTATTTAAAAAGATACTGGGAAGCTTAGCAAGCAATTGGATTCTTACTATCTTAGTACAATAAGAATTGATTTAAATATTAGAAGAAATCTTCCAAAGAAATAAAATATTTAAATGCTGTTATTAATAATGTTAAAATAATTTTAGTTTTGTTTTATAAGTGTTTTTATATTAAAAGTATATAAAAAAGTATTAAAAAAATTCAACTTCAAGTTTTTTAATTCTATGTTGTATTTCTCAAAACTTTCCTAAAACATAATTATAAAAATCTTTTCCTATGAATGTAATAAAAAAATTTGAGCTTGACAAGTAAAATTTAGTATATATTTTTTATTTTACATTTTTAAATTTCATTTAAGTTTATACTTTAAAAAAAATATGCAAGAAGTTTTACAGAGCTCATGTGTGCTATCTTCTTAAGATATTCAAATGAAAGCAATATAGTACCTCTTTTTATTGGAAATTGTTAAAATTAATTAAATATCTTATATAATTTCAATAGTTTATAGATGGTTACCAGTTTACATGTTTTTAGGAAGAATATATAACTTCTTTCTACTTTTTCAAAGTCTTGTATACATCTGTGTAAAAGGGCTATTTATTGTAATCATTATTTGTGGTTCTTTTTCGTGAGCTGGACGTAAATGTTGCCAATTCTGAATAAACGCAAAGCCAAGTCACCGAGCAAAGCAAATGACTTTATACAACAGAATTCTACATTATTTGGCGATCTTGCGCCTAACGGAAAAGAACATTATTTCTTTACTCATCTTTATTGTATATTGATTCCTTGGCTTCCAAAATAGTTAAAATGCCCTATGTAGCTAACTGTTGGAAGATAATCGACTTCCTTTTTTCAAGAGGTTTGGTAATGGTGGGGACCAATTTTTTCTTAATAATGGTTATTTTCTATGTCTCTATCCCTTTTGAATTATCTCCAGTGTGAGTATTTGAGAAATACGATATTTGGTATGAATTAATTAAGAATAAGCTGTGAAGGCGAGAAGAATTTAAAGCGTGAAATTCACCAATCTGTGTATTCCCGTACTCAATTAGAAATTATGTCAACATAACATAGCATATTGGGAAGTGAATAAATATGTTTATCCTTTAATTTTTTTTTTATAAGAATGTAAAATATTTTAAGTACATTCATAAAAAGTCTTATATCTATCAATCTTCAAATGATAAACATCTTCAGTGTACTGCTTACTATAAAAGTTCTTGTTGGTTAATATATTATTAATATAATAATTTAGAATTTTTTTTATTGAATTATTCATATTTAACAGTTAATATGGACGATTTCAAAAATGCTTTTTTTTTTAAAATGTCAGAGTATTTTACTCGTTATAGTTATTCTGATCTTTTTGGCAATAAACCCAAATAAATTCTAATTTAAATGTTAAAGCTCAAAATGTTTTGAAAAATAATTTAAAAATTTGATAGCTGAAGTTTTTTTAACTTCTGTATAATTAAAGAAATTTATAATTTTAAGCTTCATTGCAGAAAATATAAAATGTGTCATTCACTGAATGAATAAACTCAATTCTACCAGAAATTATTGATATTTATTTTACTGTTCGATAATAGTTTAATATGAATAGGTGGTAAGAAAGCCAAACAGAATTTCTAACTTTTCAAGAAAGTAAATTTCATATTTTATTATGGTAAATTTTTTAAAATTGGGTTCAGTAATAGATACACGACAGTTTAAATTGTACAATATTTAGTTATTTTTCTTGAATTTTTTTAAATAAAAAATATAGTGGTAAATTGTATACATGTGAATGCATTCTAGTAATGTAATTTATTAGACCATGAAACATATTACTGGAAAGCTTGATGTTTACAATGTATTATGAATGCTTAGAAATAACCAGTGGCATTTATGATTTTTACTAAAGTTCTAAAACCAGTACAAATGAATGCATATAGAATTTGCTTGTTTTTCCTTGGATATCTAGCTTTTATGCTATGCTGTTATTCCACTATCATTTAAAGACTTGTAAATCTCGAACCTCCTTTTGCTGCCTCTTCTGTATGGCTATATTTTAGAATAATTGCCTTTTTTTACAGGCGCTTCATCATAAAGAGTTAATTGAATGAAATCAGGAGAATAAGCTAATTGTATAAATATTAGAATTTGTTTATATATAAGTTGGTATCATGAAGGACTTGTGTAATAGCATTTCATGTTAAACACTTTCCTTGGATGAAAAGCTTTAAAGGCCTGCAATCAAAGTAAGAACATATGCTGTGTATAATTGAACTAAATGAAACCTGTTTGACTAGTTGGTCATATATTATCTTTCTCTAATACTGCTAAAAATGATATAACTCATTTAAGTTTGAAAATATTTAATCTAATAATACGGGACATGTCCTAGCATGAGATCATTACCTGAAAATATTTCTACTTAAAGCCATATTCTAATAGCATATCTTTTTCATCCCTGTTTCTTTTTGAAGAATTGCTATTTTCCTAAAGTTATATGGCTACATTTTAAATAAGTTGTATTTTAATTAGTATCCTTCTAAATTTAAACTGATCCTCAAAAACACTGAATTTAACTTTGTCATTTCAAGCTGTTCTTACAGTTTTATCATTTTTTTTCCTTCTATTTCATTTCAATTTCATCCTATTCTATCAAAGTTTGGATTTTTTTTAAATCAAAAATATGCTGTAAGGGTGCTTATGAGAAACATTTTAGATTAATTTCTCCCTTTTGAAAATTTTAGCTCTAGAAATTTCAGTGTTTAGAGAAAGTTTTAAGCTAGTTATTGAACTGTTTATATAATTAAGGAAACCATTTTTCAAATTAAATTATGAAAAAAATTATGTTCTCATTCACTTTCCAAGGCATGTCAAGTTACAAAACTAACTAAACCATTATCAATTTGTTCTAGCTATATGCTAATAAAATATTCTAATGTGTAAGAATATCTATTGTGTTTAGTTTGGCCTCGGAGTTTTCTCTATTTATGTAAATTTCGAATGTATTGTCTTATATTAAAGCTTTTATTTGATTTTAACAAATAATTCTTTGCGTACTTTATATCAAAGATAAAAATCTTGTAAATCAATGTCCTTTCCCTAGCTGTTTGTGGAACTTGTAAATGTATGTATCTTTATAAAAGATACTAATTTTAAGTTATAGCTGATATAGGCTTTGAAAAATAAAAACTATTCATTGTAATGGAGAACTAAAAATATTCTCAGTGATATACTTTAAAGTTGTAGATTTTTCAGAATACTTTAAGTAGCTTCCTTTACATTCATAGACTTTTATTTTAATTGAAACAAGAAATATGAGCAGAGTGATATTAGATTATGTAGGTTGTTTTTTGAGGTGATGTTTTATTTAGAGGTGGCTATTCACAAATTTAAGTTTTTTAGAGCAAATGTTTTAAAAAAAAGTAATTGGAGGATTGTGTTGTAATCCTTCCCCTTTCCCCCAAAATACAGGAGTAGAATTTTAACATTAAATTTTTTTAACTTTCAATATTGTTTTCTTCCATTACTCGGCATCAATTTGATGTGTGTGTATAAATATTATAAAGCTTTTATATTTTGCACTAAACTTTTTTAAAAGTTTGGCACATTTTTTAATCAAATGCAATGCTTTAAAATTAAATTCCTGCAATTTATATATAACATATCATCAATTAATATACTCTTCATATTGAGTGGTTCTTGTATTTTATTCCTGTATTAACTTTGAAAATTTTAAATGTAATGAGGTTAAATAGATATACATATTTCTTTTTATTAAGTGATCTTAATACAAAGAATTCATCTTAAGAGTGATCTTGATACAAAGATTTAAGTAATCTAAATTTATTGACTTTGAAACTTTTTCTCCTAAAATTATAACATTAATGATGGAATAGCATGTAAATGAAATTTGTTAAGATTTCATTTTTGCACTTTTTTTTTACCAGTCTTATTTGAACTCAAAAATGCTCTGCATTGGGCCTTTTTCAAATTTCGCGGGTTGTGATCCATTTGCAGCATAAGTGCATTCCGAAAGATCGACACGCTTTTTTATTAGTGTGTGCATACCTTCATACTTTTTCTCCTTTCCATATTTCTTTTTCAAGGTCTCCAGGTGAAAGGAAGGTTACAGCGAATCATCGACACTAGTGAAGGTAGAAAAAGTATTAATCGAGAAAGAGAAACTGGTTTGGTCTTCCACATTAACGGTCGGTTTTTATGTTCATTGTTGCTTGTTCTAGTGAAATGAACTGAGCGGTCAATGGCGCCAAGCTAAAAATGGTCGAATTGCCCGAGTCTTGGCTCAAACCACGATAGCAATATTATGTTTGCGGCACACTTATATCCGTTTTATTTATTACATTAACGACAAATATAATTCGTCTCTAATTTTAAAATGTAATTCTGTATTTTGGCAGTTAAATAACGTTCTTTCATTTGCAAAAGCCGATGTGAAATTTTTCCGTTTTCTTTTCTTTTAGTTTTCAAAGATTGGTTTGGCAGTCATTACTTTTAAGATTAACTGTGACTAGGTCTGTTTGATTACTGAGCATTATTTCGCCATGTACAAAAAGTTGAGTATCAAAAGCTTGCTATGGGGAGGGAACCGTAGCTTTCAAAGAAAGTATAAACCAGTTTATTGAATATACTTTCATGCTTTTCTGTACTTGTCGAGTGATGTTTTTACTTTTTGACGCAAGGTTTTTTTTAGAGAAGAGACAAAATGGATTGATTGATATTTTGATACGATTATGAAAATATATTCTCATTTTTTCCTAAGGCAATTTAAAACTGTTCTTGTAAGTGAATGACGGTTATTAATTGGTTCGAATCCTTAAATAATAAAATGAAATTTGGGTCTATCTATTCCAGTATTTGCTTTTGATACTTTAAGTTATTTTGTCATTTAGCTCGCAACGTAACGAAGAATCAATAACAGAACAATATTTATTCGAATTGGTTCTAATATCAGAACAATATCTATCGCTTATATTGAGGTCTTCAGTCTGGTGTAATTGAACGTTATTCCTGCTCCCGTGTTTTTTACGTTTTAAATAATCTTTTATAAGGATGCTAATAAAGAGCTAGTCTGAAAGATGATGAAATCGATGTTAACTGCGCCTCGGACGATGACGTAATGTTATTCAGGTATTGATCGGAGATCCTCTTCGAATTCGAGATCTGTGCAATATAATATCAGATTGAGGAATGAAGCTTCAGTAAATTCTGAAAATATCAATGATGGGACTTTTTATTGAAGGGTATATGCTCATTAGAGCGCAACTGATGTCCCTTTGGGGCTTTATTGCAAGATGTTATGGGAAATAATTCACACTTTTAGCTACTCCGAACATGCAATCATTGATGTTGTAATCGTTTTGGGGAATGAATAACTTTGTGTTCCTTCGTCTCTTTTACTTTGCTTTTGTTGCGTATTGAGACAAACATTTTTTTTTATTAAAATTTACGATGAAATGTATATCCCCAGAAATATTGTAAAACTTGAACCAGAATTTTGGAAATTCATCAATTTTAATTTTCTAGTTATCAGATTTTTCAGTGATTAGATTCTTGATTTGAAAAATTACCTTTAACTTATTTTTAATTCGCATACCTTTTCATTTGAAATTTCGATTGCTTTAGTTTAAATCATTTATCTAAATTGGAGCATATACGTGATCCCCTCCCCCCGCTTATTCTAATTATTGCTCTTTATTTTTTTAGAAATATGTATCGATATTTCTTTAGGGCATTATCGCCATTTTTTAATAAAAGAACTCATTTAGTTTTAAAATTTCAGAATGTAAACATTTTTGAGGATAAAGAATATATTTTGAAATCGTTCTCTAATTATATTATCGTGCCTCGTATCCATATGTGTGTACGAATGGGAAAACTTCGACGAATTGATAAACCCATCTATTATGAGTTTAAGCACTTCTGAACTTTGTATCTTATTAATAGGTTTAAGAATGTAGATGCCGTCAACATAATCCGAGAATGAAGTTCCAAGTTATTTTTAATTTTTTTTATTTCGAGTGTTTTATTAATTTTATTAGATTTTTTACTTTTTTGAAATAAAAGGAATCAAATTGTGAACAAAGACTTTTAATACCCTGCAAAATTGTGTTGAGGGAACAGTGTCTAAATAGAAATACCATTAAAATAATTTGAAATATTGATTTTATCTTGGATTTGCTTTCAAAAAAGAAATAAAAGTTAAAGTGACACCAGTTTGTTTTTCTGAAATGAGCCTTGGCTTTTTTTTTCGTAACTTGATAGAAAAGAGACGAATTGTGTTACAGTTTTTACTACATGCGTAGTAGCTGTCGGAGCATATGATCGGGACTTGGCGAACGGATTTATTTTTGGAAACTGTCGCTTCAACTTTTGATCATCTCGACCCGCATACGAGGCATAACCCTGTAGTTCAGCCTAATCGTGTCATGGCAACTTTTTTTTTCTCTATTTAACTTTGCTTCTGTTTTTATTACAAAATTTCATGACTTGCTGTATTTCAATATTCTGTTTCTTCAAAAGGATTCTAAAATAGAAACATTTCTGAATCTGATTTTGAACGCATTTATATTTGCTTCTGAAATATTTCGTTTAAAAAAACAACTGCCGACTGTCATTAGTTCAACTGGAAAGAAAATGGAGACAAAAATGAATTCAATAGCTGATATTTTGTCCCGATTTGTGCGTGCCATCTTAAAACATCGGGTTTAAATAGCTTCTATGAAACAACTAATAGATGTACAAAATCATTTAAATGTTAACGTTTTCAATGTAGAAACATCATTTGGAAGGCGGGAAAATATCCTCGAAGAAAATCTTCCGCGGAAATAAACGGTGTTAACGTGTTTTTCATAGTTTTAGTAGTAACTAAAACTATGAAAAACACGTTAACACCGTTTATTTCCGCGGAAGATTTTCATGTGTATTGCATTGTAATAGCTAAATTTGGGTGATTGCACATTGTCACTGCAGTATTAAGAGGGAATTTTAAAATTCTACGAATGGAATCTGAAAAAATATTGAGATATTTCATGCCGAAGATTTAATTTTTTTCTGTTTTTTAGCAAGACTATGTATTGTCGGTGTTATTTTGGCAACCGGATAATTTGAGTAATTCTGATTGGATTATAGTTTAGAATTATCTTGTAAAGAGAGTATAACTCTTGGATGAGTTAGTAAATTAGCAATATTACTCAAAAGAAGTGAAAATGACAATAGATTAAAATTTTAACTTCCTTAATTTCCTTTAACTTTACTAAATTGAAGGAAGAAAAATAAATTAAGGGAATTAATATCTGATTAAAACAACTTTTGTATTGAAAATTCTCTATAGGTGTAATTAGAAGTTAGGATTAAAAATCTACTTTTAGCCCAAACTTCGATAATTTTAAATGATTTGTTGCCAGTATATATATATAAAACCCCTACCTTTACTTCCTTTTATCACATTGAAATTGTTTAAATGCTCGTGGAGTGAAGTTTAATACCTTGAAAACTAATTTAAAAAAATAAAGGAGCAGAAACAATTGGTTGCAACATAGGGTAAAAATAAAATTCATAAGCTGCACGTCTTTATTATTTTGAATGTTTTATTATAAAGCAAGAGTGTTGGCGTTCCCCCTCTTCCAGATTTCTCTTATTGATTGATCAAAGCATTATCTTTTTGAAGCACAGTTTTATTTTTATTTATTAAATCGCACCAAACTAGAATGTCAAAGTGCTCTGTAATGAGAGACTCGTCAGTGTTCTTGTCTCTTGAATTCTAGTTGAAGGAATATGCCTTGACCTTACAACTTCCCTAGAAGCTTTTAGTACAAAAAAAAAAGTTTCCCGTCACGGATATGAATTTTTATATAATGAAAATGAACGCTGCCTTTGAACGAGGATTTAACTAACATGCTTTAATAAAAACATTACAATCGAAAATGTTAAACGTCTCATTGCCTAACAGAAAGGCACAGGAAAGTCAATTGTTTTTAGTGTTTGAGCATTTCGCAATTATTAGTTTGAAAATAGTTGGTTTCAATATGTGACACTCTATAATATACAGTTGATTTAGATAAAAATTATTTGATTCTTAATTTTTAAGTGTTATTTCAATTTTTTAAATGAATCTTAATGTCAAGAGTTGTTTATGGAAATTGTTGTGAAATGTTGATTTTTTGGGGGGGGAGAGGGGTTGTAAAGTTTCTCCAACATTAACCCCCGATCTCATTTCTGGAAATCTGTTCTTAACATTTAAACTTTTCGCGACCCTAAGTGACAACAGAAAAAAAAAAATGCTGACTTTTACATTTGTCAACAAATTGATTGCGACTGATGCTTTTTTTTGTCAATATTTCTAATTCTATTTTTTTAACTAAATAAATTGAAGATTGCATAATATATTTTAATTTTTCATGCGTAAGCCATAATTGTGACGTAAAATAATTTTTAAAGAACTATTTTAAATATTTTATGAGAATATAAAATTAATATATTTGGGCTAGAACTTAACTTTCTGTACGAGAATAGATTGTGTTAAGATTCTGATATATAAATCTTTGTTATAGTTCTGAGGAAAATTATATCTATTTTAATTTATGCAATTTTTTCTACTGCTTTATGCATTCATATATATCTGAGTTTCTTAGATCTACTTAAAACGTGTGAAATGTTGAATTTTCTGCATAATCGTCCATTCTTCTGTCTCAGCTTCGTAGCCACTTGTTTGATTTGCGTCAGATGGTTTGTGTGTATCAGATTCTCTTCTCTCTCTCCCCTCCCCCGACTTTTTTTCTCTTTGTGGCGCGATTTAAAACACGTCATCCCTCTGCCTTCTGTTTCGTTTTCAGCTAGCGATAATTATCTTTTTCTTTTTTTTATATATCATCTATCAGTTCCGTATTTTTGTATCTAGCTAGATATCCTATTGTTTACTCGTTTCAAAAATTTTGAAGCATTAATATTTTTTTAACTAGATTTTATAGAGAAAATCGAGACGGGTTCTTCCTAATTTGGCTCTGTTCCAAAAATGTATTGGGAACGATAACGAGATTAAAATGAAAATTAAATTAAATGTTCTGTTTACACTCTTAATCTTTTGCTCCTGGATATATTTTGGGCTTTTCATTCCTAAGTTCTGCTTTTGTATTTTTTTTAAATTGTCAAAAATGGGAAATATTTTCATATCTGTTAATTTCGTGATAAACGTTTGAAATTTTTTAAAATTGGTTATTAAAAATTGATCCTTTGTCTTTATATTTTTTTGCTTACTTTATCCCTGCTTTTATTTGCCGTTGTGAGTAGTACTGGAAGTTTTAACTTTGCATTAAACTGTTGCTATCCAATTTTCTGCAAATAAATGTTTTAAGATTATTAAGTTTCAAAATTCAAAGGAAACTCAATTTTAGATTAAAAAATTTTCCTTAATAAAGGCTAACAGAATAAATTAAAAAAATATTTTATATACAGTACGAAAAATTGAAATTTGTGTCAAATTTTAGATAACTGAAAACGCGAAATTTTTTATTGAATGAACTCGTTTATGTAAAATCATTGTGATTTATATTGCGAAAACTGGTGTATAGCTTGTGTACATTACTCCTGAAACAATGCAAATTTTAATTTAATGTGAAAATCTTTTCATTAGTCGAGTAATTCAGTTTGTTCGATTTGTTAGCAAGTGCTGTTTTGCAATAGCATTTTTTAGCTATTGCTGTTTGTAAAATAAACAAATTGACTTGTTTCTTTGTGAATAATTTCGCTTATTGTATTGCGAAATCGGACTGCTTTTCTAGGCTAATTGCTTTTCTGCAGTGTCGAAGCTCGTGCTGGGAAGCAACTTGTACAGAACGAATCTTTCAATGTTAATAAAAGACGAACTTGGCGTAATTTTTGGCCTGTTACTGGATGGATATTTTTATGAAATGTTATTTATATTAATTACAGTTTAATCGTAAGGTTTTTAAAACATCCTTCTACGCCACTTTTTGGAAGAAATTTCCTTCATAATCTTTTCTCTAAAAACTGCTCATCTTAAATTCATGATAAATAATATAATTTAATTTAAAATCTGAATTGTTTTTATATCCCTTTAGTTTCGCTCGTTTTTTCTATCTTTGATAATAGTTGATTGTTACTCGAATTTTCTAATGAAAATGATTGATATATTATGTAAATTATGGGGCTTTGCTCTAAAGTCTCTTATGAATTATGCAAATTTCGATACATTTTTGGTTTTTTTATAGAGTAAGGTTGAATTAATCTGATCAAGATACTGTAGATGTAAATTAAAAAGTCAATTTTATGGCCATATTAACGCATTAAGGACCGCTCACGAGTTTTCTCGTGTTTCACATCTTGAGTTATGCCTTAATGCGGTCCTTAATGTGCTAAAAGAAGCGAATTTCGAGTTTGTTTAGAAAATTCATTTCATCTCATAGGAAATTGAAAGCTTAATAAACAGCGTATTATCTTAAACCTATCATTGGAAATTTTCATTTTCTTATTGACAATTAATATTTTTTAACGTTTTCTATTTTCTCGAAAACTTGATAGAAAGCTCAAGACAAGAGAGAAGGACTGGGAATATACATTTGATATTGAAATTTAAAGCCGACTAACTTAACAACAAATGGATCGCGTTACCACCGAGGAGGTGCTGACTCATAAAAAATAAAATCGTGAGTCCTTTCTCTGGTGTGATAAAGTCATCAAGTTGGGTATCTCCGTCGCCAGCTGAGCGTCGCGTTGGATTCCTTCGATAGTCCCATAAATGATCTTGTGTAGCTACATAACGAAACGCTATTTTATATAGAAATAAAACATCTATTAAGAATATATATATATATATATATATTAGAATAGTTTCGATTTTCGCATTATTTTCTCCCATCTTCTATTTGTAAATTTTCCCGGCAATATTATTACTTTGCTGTTATCAGGCAATTTTTTTAACTGACCGCTGAATCGAAAATGCGTATATCATCTTATCGCTTTTGCACGTATCAATATTTCTTTCTAAGCTTCCTGAACTATGCAATCGCCAAATCTTATGTTTCTGTTTTTGGAGCTTGCTAGATTATCTTTAAAAAATGTTAATAGCTGCTCCACAAAATTTCTTTCAGCGCATAGAATAATCCTGCCTCGGATCAGATTTATTCATTTTTAAATGTTTGCGAAGAGTAGAAGAGATAATATACGATGAAGTGAGTTTGGGCATAACCTTTTACCTACCAACCGTCAATATAAATTCTTCCCATTGCCGTGACTGTTTGAAAGTGATGAACGACTTTGGAGCATCAATGCATTTGGAGATAGAAATCAAAATATTATCAGCATTTGATTATATTAAATATAAAGAATGCAGCACAAATTAAGAAAAGCCTCAATTTATCAAATTAATATTTTTTTTTAGATTGAAAACAAACAAAAAATAAAGTTTAAAATGAAATCAGCTATGGATATTTCAATTTATCATGAAAATAATTTCTTGAACGGCCAAGCACCACGTGCGCATGCAATTTAAATTATATTTTAACTTGTGGTAGCCCAAAAACAACTCCATTTTTTTTCTTTATCAATAAGTCTAACGTTCTTTCATTTGAAATAATTAATAGCATTGTTTTATCAAACTTAACGTCACAATGCATTTCTTCTGCTGAAATGCTCGGTGTGCTTTGTTTTCTGTTGTCTAGTTTAGATAGCCATCAAGTACCATGATTTGATCCTGCAGTAAAATATTTTCTTGTGTTCCATACATTTTTTAAGAATTGAAAAGAATTTTTCTCAACTCCCTTATTATTCGACAACAAAATCCCACAAATATAAAGAACATTTTTCTTGTTTGATGCAGTGTTTACTGGATGCGCAAGATTTTCTCATCATTCAAAAGTTCATCAGATTAAAATAGTGAATAAGGTGCCATTTAAGAATTAAAATAGGTTTGGGTTCTGATTCTGCTTTCTTATGAAATATTCTCCTGAAGATAATGTATGGATCTATTGTTGCTTCATCATGCAACTTCATAATAGATCCCGAATCTGTACCATATTGCTTTTATGGGGAAATCTCATTTTACCGAAATAGCTCACGAAATTGCTTACCATGCTTCATTTTGAATTGACAGACGGCAGCTTGATTTTTTTATCCCCTGACTACTCCTGCAGACAATGTTCAGCTCAAATAATTGGCGCAGTTGACTATTACCCCCTCCCCGTCTGTTAAACCAATCTGTAGACGTGACATCGTGTATTCAGTAATTTTGATTAGTTTCTGACCGAATTTTGAATTATTTGCGAATTGTTTGCTATTACTGTTATCTCTAGTTAATCTAGATAATCCACATGTTATTCAATAATGCAAAATAATTCTTCTTAAAATTACTTTGCTCGAAAATCTACTTAAATTTAGGCATTATCGTAACATATTTAGTCATATTACTAAAAGGTAATTACTCCTCCGTGAACCTTCAGTCGTCTTAGCATTTTATGTTAGAGAAGTCTTTTTTGACAAACTTTAGGCCTTAGGACTTAAGCGCCAACATATAAAAATATAAAATAGCATGATTCGTGAAGAACGAAAGACCAATATGACTATCCAAATTGCTACCATTTCAGTCGGTGGAAATAGAAATCGGGTTATATATGTTGTTTGATATAGAACTTCACAAAGATTTTTAGGACTTGCTAAATGTTGCAAGGATTGACGAGCCTATTTGTAGAGTATTTAGCACCAGTGTTTCATTGGCTAAGGAAACCATCTTTTATATTTTATACACATAAATATCTTGTGTGATGAGACGGGAAATTCCCTTAAGTAACATTCGATGTATATATATTCTATCCATATATAACGTTAAAAATGATTTTTTTAATGGCATTTCATTGGAACATCCATAATCGAACAAAAGTTCATTCAAGCAGTCGGTACGCATCTTTCATTGTAAGGGAATCCACTGTACAAGAAAAATTTTAGTTCTAGTATTTATTTATTTATTTATTTGGTTTCTAGTATGTTGACTTTTATTATACATTTCTTATATATTCGAATTATATTCATTCAAAGCTGTAACTTATGGTAGTTTTTAAATTTTGCTTGATCTTTTATGTTTTCGAATGGGAAAAAAGTGCTGTGTTTTTACATTTCTTGCATAATAGCCGTTCATTTAAGGCTGATTTCCTCGAGTGAAAAGCAAATCCATTTGAATTAGATTCGCACGTAAATAACCAGTTTGTCCTCCTAAGAACCAGCTAATATCTCTTCATCTGTCCTCCTTATCTTGTATGAAACTTAATTCCCCACGGGTTGATGACCCCGAAATAGATATTCTTAACTTGTTATGATAGTTAACTTATCACATTCCGTTCAATGAATGGAGAGCCCAACAACTGGTCCCCTTTTCGCCGATTCATATTTCCACAGCAACTGTTATAAAATTTTATATACTTCATATGAAAGTTATTATCGCCACTCCCTCTTCACCTTGTACCAAAAAATTACACCATACCATACCCCCCCCCCCTCCAAAAAATACTTTCACTAATAATTATTTCAAGTTATTCATTTCACAATTTTCGTCGGATTTAGCTAACAGCTTCAGATTTTCTATCGCGAAGAAAAAGATGGTGGTGAAACTGATCCTCTAATTCGAAATACTGAAAAATAATGTGGCCTGTGGCATTCTCAGGTTGTCTGTCTGGATATTACTTTTTACAATTTTACGCATGACGAGCTTCGGAACTCCTGAGAAACTTCCACCATCACGAAGACTTATGGTTTTGTTTCACTACCCTGTTCAGAGTTCTGTGGCTGCATTCACAAAGTTTTTTCAGCCTACCAGTTCCTTTCTCTGCACTTTCAATGCCTCGATGTTTCCATTTCTCAATTCCATCATTCACTGGATTTGGGCTTCTACTGTAAATGATATAATTTTCGGAGCCTGTAGAATATCCGCGATCTCATCAACTGATTTCCCATAAAAGGGGCATCCCCACTGTACTGCTACGATCAAACTCACCAAGCTCCTTTGACTTACTCATTGTCCCATAAGCGCACAAATACAACCCGACAAACCACTCCTAACGCTTTTATGGCTTTCGATTACGCATCAAATTGCGTCACCCACCAGGACCACTCTTTTTAAAGGATGTCCAAATATTTTTAGCCAGATAGTGTAAATAAACTACTAAAATTTTTATTGCGTAAATTAATTATAATAGATTACACGTTTTAAGATACTCGCTCATTAAAATGTTAAAGATGTTCTGCCAATACACCACATCTGCTCCCGAACCGAATTTTCCAACCTGTGCTCTTCCTCATTAAATTACTATAGTAGTTTAATTCTTTGTACTGATGGAGTCCATTTCGGGCATCGATTTACATAATTCAGTGATATTTAAATTTGTATGCTAGTTAAAGTATCGATTAATGTAGTTGCATTCGGGCATTATAAAGGGCTTAGGGGTATAAATTTTATGAAATAAAACGTGACATCTAATTTAGATCTCAAATAAGTTTGCAGTTCAAGGTGTTAATAGCCTTTCCTTTACCCTTCTATCAGCTTTGCTTAAAATTTTAGGTTTTTAAAATTTTATTGACAGTCGGAAAGCAACTTAAAATATTATCGTTCCGTAACTATATCCATCCCAAATCTATGTAATATACATTTAAAGATTCAATTAATAAGCGAAGAGAGTGGTCTCCCCCAAACTTTCTTATACTCTACAATAAAGGCAAGTCTCGATGACTTAATAGGAAGATCTCGTATTTAGGAGTGGAAGGTTCCAAGTTTGAGATGCAATTTTTTTAAAAGAACCTCTATGCAAGCAATTTGGGTATACGTTAAATCTATTGGAAAGAAACGACCTCCCTTTGGTGTAATGCAGTAATTTGGCGTCTCCTCCTCGTCCGTCTCAGGTGTCATCCTCGTCATCTAGCCACTGTTCAAAACGAGGCCTATCCCAAAAAGCTCTAGGGTTGCCTTAAAATATGATGCCAATGTAACTAAACTATATAAATTGTAATGAAGTTGTCCCCTTTTCCTCTTTTGACTGAAATTATGAACATCAGGATTGTTCAATTTTTTATTTTCAGTGTTTTTCATAAAATTCTGTCATTCGTAGTATTATGTGTGTGCTTTGCATGGCTTTGACATACAGTATTCTTTCAGAATATTGATCTTTAACGAGAATTTAGCGTGCATTTTTTGGGAGAAGGCAATTACTGACATACGGTTAATATACGAGTACCTAAAAGTCGAATGCTGTTGATGAATTTTTTTTTCTTCGGATTGAAGCCAAAATTTGATATAAAACATAATTATATGTACAAGATTATCACATACTTTTAAAAATTCAATTTCTTTAATGATTGTATTATTGCATAGATGTGCATGCGATAGCCGGTGAACCCTTTGTCAGATTTAGTTCGAAACGATGAATATGCATTTTAGATGGATAAAATTCGGAATAAATTTTGATTATCTTTAGAATTTTTTTTCATGGCATTCACTTGTATTTGGGGTAATAGGACAGATTTGTTCGAAATTGGATAGGAATTTACCAATTTGGTGGAAGGGTCATATACTAAATTTGATCCTTCTGTCTGAAATATTTATGAATTATGTTCAGACTGCGAAAAAACGGAAATAATTCCAAAAAATATTGTCTGGAGTTTGGGAAGTCTAAAACGTGGTAATTCGACAAAATCTTGTGGAATGCTTCTGATCAATATCGGTGCTGTTAATTTCCGCGTACCTGAAAGTAAAAATTGCGATTTTCTTTTTATCCAATACTTTTAAAACTTTTTTTTAAATCTGAACTTCCTTTATTAGTTTTATTTATGTACTTAAATGCCGCATTCTATATTTCTTTATCGTATTTAGCTTCATTTTATCACGGACGCTTAATTCATTCATATCTTGACCTTTTCTGAACTCGCACCGTCCATCTTCCGCGTCTGTATTCGAGCACGACTTAGTGCATGCTTCGGTAAGAATAGAGCAGCACGCAAACCCAGTGGTCTTCCATCGTTCCATTATTCTTCACGGTGCATTTCATTAGTTGGAATAACCTTTAGCGTGAAATATTTGAATGATTAAAATCCGAAATGCCACTACCACCCGCATTCCGGCGCTGTTCTCTTGACCTCCAGAAAATCCCCTCCCGCACCCCTTCTGTGCTCATCACACTTAAGAATCGATACCTGGGTTAAGCCTAACCTGCAAACAAGAGATTTTTTTTTATTTTAGAATCAATTTTAACGTAAATTTGTCACTCTCACTTTCGGTATATTCTTTGCATGCCAGCTAATAATCAACCTTAGTACGGTTCTTCTCCTCCTGATTATATTGAAAAGGATTTTCTATCATTTTACTTCGTCTGTGTTCGATTTGTTGAAAAATTGTTTCACGGAGCTTTGTTTAGAATGCTTCAGAACAGTTTTCGACCATGCGATTGAAAAAACAATGAATTATCTGTTGTTGAAGATAGTAGCACGATTACGACAACTGTTTCCAGATTAACAGCCTGTTTATTAGATAATTCTGACATTTATGTAGCAGTATTTTTTTCTCTTCAAAGTAATGATACCCGAACGAATATAAAATTGTATTCTTTTTAAAACGCTGGTAAATAAATGTACTGCTTAAGTGTCTTCAAAGTTTAAATGCATTTTGTCTACTTTGGCAAAAAATTAAAATCAAACAATTGAATTGTGTGCTTTTTTTTGTATATTTTTAATTTTTCTGGGCTATTTCGGAATTACTTTATTGATTTAAATTTATTCTTGGATGGAGAAGGCTTTATTCAATTATAATTTTTAACAATCCAATTTTTTCCCCTTCTCGCCGATTGTAACAGAAGCACTCGACTTTTTATGAATTCCATTAAAGTGAATGTTTGTTTTTCTCAATATTAAAATGGTTGTTGTTTCCGCACTTTCTTTTTGAATTCTTTCTTGCGCAAAGCACATTTATATACTCAGTAAAATATTACATTATGAAGGAAATTTTTAAAATTGAGATATATATTCATATACGGATTCATTGCTATTTAAATTCATGGATTCATTGCTATTCATCAGAATTTGCCTAGTTTATTTTTGTCGACTTTAAATTGTATCAAAAAGATTAAGAATTCAGAATTTTTGATCAGGATAGAAATTGGACTTTTATTATCTATTCCGTCATCAGAATGTAGTGACTTGTGTTTCATGATTTTTTTTAATGGAAAGCCTGATTAAATAATTAGATTTTTTTAAAAGTTGTGTTGACATTTGTTCGCCTTTAACATTTTTTACTTGCATAGAAATAATTATCATTATTTAATTAGTAAGTGATAAGTCAGATGGCAATATCTTTACTTTTGTTTTGAAATTCTTAACTCTTCTAAATACTTTTTTTTTCTTACTCTGATGGAAAGATTGCTTTTCATTCCAGGTTTCGAATGGTTACTTCATGCTCCACGAATTCATGGAGCATAAAGATGCTTGTTAAGCAACAAGTCAACCTTCACTGGACATTCCAAGCCTAGTAATCTTAGCTGAAAACAAAAGTGTTTTATCCCGCGTTTCAGCAAGAGCTTAACGGAATTGTGCGTTTTCTCACGGTTTTTCATCTTTTGCTTAACCAAGCGCGAACAATTTTCCCGCGAACTTGATTTTGAAAAACGGTTCTTGAAACATTTCTGCAATTTCGTTTTCATCTCTGTTATGTATTACTGATTCGTTTCTTTGCATTTTAAAATTTCTGCGAGTCTTTTTAAAATGTGTGATTGTTTTATTCGTAAAAATTATCGCAAATTCAAAATGAGACTGTAAAATTCCTTTCGCTGCAAATGATTTAATCTTTCGATCTAATCTAATTTTTTGAAACCGATTTAGTCTGTAAAATACTTGGTTTAGAATATTTCGACCTTTGGCACTGAATGTTATACAGCATCATTTTTTTTGAATGATTGTTCTAAAATTATGAAGAGTTCTCAAATACTTATTTATCTTTAATTTTTGTTTTTTAGAGTAGAATTTGTTTAACCTATTTTCCTCACGAGATATAAATTTTTTCGTTGAAAAAGTTTTTTAAAAAGTAAACATTTTGAAACTTGATGTTTGTGAGTACTAATTCCATTTTTGCCTTTTTGTTTTAATTTATCAACTTCGTGCGTCTTTGCTTGCAAAGCAAATAAATGATTGTAATCTCCCAAATATTTGCCTACATATCTTCTTACCTTTACGTGAACACAGCTAAAAAAAAAAAAAAAACGGCCAGCGAGTCAGATAAAAATTATGTGATCTCAGTATTCAAATTGAAGATCTATAATTTATTTAAACCCGTATTCGATTTTATCCATAAATTACATTGAAAAAAGTGTATTTTTAAATGAGATGTTGAATATTTAATGAATTGAGTGTTATTTTTTAAATTTTTCATCAGTTATATGTTTTAATGTAGCCAATTTTGTTCCTGGTGTCATGTTTAAGCTTTAGATTAACATACTAAGTTAAAAATTACAAACATCCCCCTTTTATTTTGCCAATTCAACTATACTAGTCCCCCCCCTCCCCTACAGCATATTGCTTAAAAGGATTTCACAATTTTTTTTTCTTCTCCCTATGCTTTCATCGCATGTTTAGAAGCATTTCAAATATTTTTCTTTTGAAATAGTACCAGCTGCAAATATTACCTAAAGTCGTTACATCCAGTTTAAGACATTTTTCTTAAATGCCGAAACTTAGATAAGTAGGGTGTAAAATTCAGACTTTTTTAAAGAGATTTTGTGAAATCGACAGAAAATCGTTTAATTTTTTTATGGATATATACTAACGATTTTAAATTTCCTTATTAATAATAAAAAGTATGTATTGGCCCTGTACAAGACGAATCATTCGACTTTAAGATCCTAAATTTGAAAATGAAAATCTGGACTTTGGACACACTTTTTAAAAATCTTTAATTAAAATTCCGAAATTTTTGACTAATTAGAAACATTGTTACCTAGAGAAAATAATGAACTCAAAATTTAATTTCTTTTTATTTCAATGATACTTATTGTATGTGGGAGGAGAGGTAAGAATATATATTCAACTAAAATAGTGTTACAAGATATATTGTACAATAAAATGTGTATTTCAAAGTCTAAAATTAAAAAAAAAAAAAAAATTTCAAATTATTGTGATTAAATTTGCATATCTTTGAAACGGTTATGGGTCTCTTATTTTTTGAATTAATTCAATAGAATTGAATATAAAACCTTACATTAAACATTAAAAGAAAATATAAAGTATACATTTTATATTTCGAGGATTTTTAGATAAATCAATTTTAAATTTGAAAAACAATTTTTATGAATTTATTAATTGTGAATAAAAATATTTACAATATTGGAATTTAAATTTTATGTTGGGTTATTTGAAGGGAAAAAAATAAAACATTGACTCGCTTAAAATATTTTGAAAATTATACATTTTTTAGAAATATTTTGTTAAATTTTTTTTAAGTTAAACTTATTTATATTTTAATACTTATGCCTAAAAAAGTCATATCTAAGTGGAAAATTTGCAAAAATATCGAATTAAGTCCACTGTCCCCTTAAGAATGTGTGCATTTATTCAAATATTAAGTTACATTACGCTAATTTTTAATGCATTTAAAATCTAAATTTAGCAATTCTAAACGCATTTTTTGTAAATTGTTTTTCATCTGTAAAGTAATTTATAAAATATGTTGCATATTTCGGGGGTAGTAAATGAAATTTTTACTGAATTTTTAAAATTTGGATGAAGGTCCTAACTGCTTTCTCATTGAATATTCAAAGAAGTTATACTCCAAATTTTCCTTCCTTTTCCATCAATCAAAATCGGAAACCTTTAAAAATAAAATTTAATTTGAATTTTTACTTGGAATGGAGAAAGGAACTAAATTTTTCTGTAAGTTCTCGAAAATAATGTTGACGTTAGAATGTCTTGTATGAACGAGTCGAATACAAAGAAAGTGTGGATTCACAGAAGAAATGTCATTGACCCAAATTCATTTGTTTCTTTGAATCGCCTGGTTTTTACGCTTTTTCGAAAAACCTTGAAAAAAAATTTCAGCTTCCTTGCGTTTTCAGAAATCCAATGCCATCTGCATAGAATGGGTTACTGAAGAATACATTCCGTTAGGATAAACACAACGTTACTTGGAGCGAAATGTTCTTAATGTTTTTAATACAAAAAAACTTTTGTGCGATATTATATAGCAACTCTACATCAAAAATATTTTTTAAATCACCGACGATTAGTTTTCAAAGCAATCTTCAAAAAAAAAAAAAAAAAAAAAAAAAAACGTACGAGTTATTAATGCAAAATGTACATAAATCTGACAAATATCTGGATTATTTAACGTTTACCATGTGTAAAACCAATTTTTAAATAAAGGTAATTTGCCACGAAGCTTTTATTTTTAAAAAAATTTATGCTTTTTCAGTATGAATGCACAAAATTTAATGAAACTCCATTCTCTAATTTTTTTAAAAATCTATCTTATACAAACTGTTTTCACTTTTATTTATGTACATTTTACACTTTAATTCAGATCCACGAACCGAAAATTGATTCATCAGTTGATATTGACTGTTAGAATCATCTATATATCCTTTTTTAAACGAAATTTTAACATCGTTTTATTTTAATAACAATGCATGTTTATTTTCACCTGACTTTCTAATATATGAATATTTTTGTTAAATTTAATCCATTACAATCCGTATCGCAGGTATAATTAAGATATTGTGGAATAGATGTTATGAACTAATTTAAGCATATTAAAATGGAAGCGAAACTAAATTGGATGAAAAGATTATCCCGTGTTGGACATTAGCACTCGTCATATGT
>JAOUZG010019412.1:38132-105493 GCA_026289955.1 Argiope argentata | reverse complement strand
TTTTTTTTTTTGCTTGCGCCCGGCTAACAGAAAAGTACCTATTTTTATTAGCTAAGTAAGGACAACCGTCAAAAATGTGTAAAATTTAAAAATATCTAATTTTGTGTCTATTAATCTTGATTGTTTTTATGTCAAAACATGCTCTTTTTGGGATGAGGTTTTTTGCTTCAACAAAAATCCGTAGGCGAAAAATTGAAATTTTATTATCTGCACGAGCATCTCAAAAAAAAATCAGATTTTAATAACGCGTTGCCATTGCATTTACCAAAGCTCTGGTTAAAAAAATAAATCTGACTACAACAAATAAAATCTAGAAAAATGTCATTTTGCGCATTGTGAATATTAACGACTATTGACATTTAAAATTAATATTTAGTTAATGGATTTGATTTCATTTCGCTAGACTGATCGGCTGTCCTTTGCCCTTGTCCATTTATTGCCTACTCTATAACCGATCCGGCTATTCTTGGAGAGGTCCAGTTTCGTGCAACTGACCTCACCGACTCGCCTCTGGAGTCGCAACCCACTCCACCCACGGGCTGTCACGAGGCGGAAGTGCCGCTTCGATTGTGCTGTCGTTAATTTTAGGGAAAAAGCAATGGGAGTTGAAAAAAAGGCCGAACAGAGTTATCTACTGCCCTACTTGGGCAGTTTTGAATAACCTGTGTGCGATCTTTTTTTCCGGTTATGCGAGCGATCTTTGTTTCTCCCAGCATTGTGTGCATTTTTTTCAGAATTATTCAGCCGGATAAACTTTATCGAAAGGGTTAGTGGTGTCACACGTCGGAAAAATAGTTAGCGTATTTCCTTTCCTTTTGTCAAATTACTTGCGTACCGATGTGACACTGAATGGTTTTTTAATGTTATTACTTAGCAACACAGTTATTGAAACGTAGTAGAGTGTTTTTCAATTTCTTAATAATCCATTCTTATTCTTAAGATGCAAAATAATGGGGTAGTAACGAGTTTGGATAAGGTTTGTTTATATTTTCTGTATTTTTCTTTCACTTAATATCGGACGTTTCGATTTTAAAATCTTATTTTGTAAATTAATGTCGGAATGGGTCTTTTTCTATCTCCTAATCGTAGTAACCAGTAATGTAAACGGCTTTCGCTTATCTTTTTAAAAGATCAAGGGCTCTTTAAAAAAAAATGGAAATTGCTTGGGCATTAAAAGGAACATTTAAAAAAAATCTCAAAAAAAGACAAAAAAACCTTCATTTCAATGAGAAACAAAATTTGTAACAATCGATATAGCCTGTTTGATAAATGATCCAAGCGCTTTATAATTATTCCGAAAGTTTGTTCAGTTTCTATCAATAATTTTATCTATTTTAAAGCAAAACTTAAAACTTTTTGACCTCTGGCAAACAGATAGGGTCTGTTTGCCAGAATCTCTTCACCATTAACTTTTTATATGCTGAAACAAAGAGGCTTCGATCCCTGCTTTTTCGTTCGTCAATCCCGATGTCGTCCAACACAGTTGCATTTAACAAGCTGTTGAGCTCCACTGGCCATTCCTTCAACATCGGAAACTTAATCTCTCCAGCATTGAAAGATTAAGTTCAATGTTGTTCTGGTGAGAAATAAATTTTCCGATTGACCTTCTTCCGACTCAAAATTCAAAGCTTCACAAATACGAACATTATTTGTCTAAATACTGAATCAGATTTTCACGTTTAGCCACCAACTTAGCAGCATTAGCTGTGCTTTTCAAACTGCCAGATTTTCTCTCGGTCTTTATTTCCATTTTTTCCCCCTTACTAATATCACTGGAAGTTCCGTTATTCTTTAAAGCAATGCAGGGTTAACGCCTGCATAATGGCATTTTTGCTTGTGGCATGCATAAATATTAGACGATTGCTAGCCGAGACATGCTAAATTGACTTTTTTTGTTACTATTTCACATCCAAATGAATTATGAATACTTACGAAGATGTTATGATTTTTATTTAATATTTCAAACCACATTGATAAAAACAAATTTCCAATTTCGTGCCAAGTGTCTCATTATCTACTAATCACAAAGCGAATAAAATGCATATTTAAAGATTTTTTTCTCCTTTTGCATTATAGATGAAATGTCACGAAGTTTGAAAAAAAAATTGGATGCGTCTGAAGCACACTGATGTTTAGTTTTCTTTTATGGCGATAAACAATTTATTATCGAAAAATGTAAATTCATTTAAACTTTTTGCTGCATTTGAAGCACAACATGCAAATTTTTAATTCAAAGATTTTAAGCATAAAATTTTTTACTTATTTCTGGCATTTTATTAACCACAAAGATAATATATTAATTTTTACAAGTCACAAAGATAATACACCACACATATATAAAATTTAACATTATAATGCTCCAAATTTAGACATTATAATACTTTAAAACTGGCAATAAAAATTTTATACAAAAAATTTATGCGGCCCTTTGTCTACAATTTTTAATTTTTTGTATCCCTTCAGTTAAAAAAGAATTGCATATTGCAGTTTCCTAACGATTTAAAGTATTTTTTTTCCCAAAAATTCTTTGGGAAAACCTCTTTGCTAACTGAATACTTTTTTGAGAGTAAGTGGATATGTGTTAGATTGAAATAAAATTTTATAGAATATTTCATATTTATAGGTTCCACATTCTTTGTCGAATTATATCAATAAATGTCTCCATCAAAAAAGAATGTGCGTTTAGTTTAGCATGCGAAAGTTGGGTACATCGAAACGTGACGAAATTTGCTTTTTGGATGTCTGGCAATCTTAAAGTATAAAGTTTTCTAAATTCATTACATAGTATTGAAGAGCCAAAACTGTTTGACAAATATGTTAATATGTTGCAAGAAAATTTTTCTTGAAAAAAAAAAATTTAATGTGAAAGAAAATTTGGCTCTTGTCTCTAGAATTTTTATTCTATGCTGCCTAACTACTCTCGAAGTTCACTGCCTTCGAGTCCCCCCCCCCTCTTCAATAGAACTGTAAACACATTTGTTAGAATAATGAACAAAATCGCGAAGTTTCAATACCCAGTTTGTTGCCTTCATTCATTCGCTGCATTCTTTTTAATAATCGTGCTTGATTGGAGAAAATGGAGGGGAATTAATGTTAATCATTTTTAAGAAAGCTTAAATGGCTTTATTGTCAGAAGTTAACGCAGTTGAAAGGGACTCGTTATCGTTATAAAATTCCATGTTAAAATATTCAAATTGTTCTAAGTGCTTTTATTCATTTGTAGTAGTCAATTTGCTGCCTCATCACCAGATAAAATGCTCGTTGATTCGAACTTCTGCGAAGGGGGTGCCTTTTTTTATATGTGTATGTGCACAGCAATTAAAAATAAGTTATTTGGTTGAAATTCAATTTATCTTCATACGAAAATTTCATTTGTTTGAAAATTTTGACCACATTTTTCAGTGAGACAAAACTTTAAAAATATGCTCCATTTCCTCCCCTTCTCCCGCCATTACCATGTGGAATTATAACCTCAAAATGTTCAAATTTGTAATTTAAGATAGCATCAAAATTCTTCCTTTGCATTGTTGATTTCCGCTATAAACAACTGAAACATCAGAATCGCAAATACCAAAATCTTGACGAAATCATTAGTAGGAAATGCTAGTTTTGTATATTTTTATTTGTACTAATCAAAAACACATGGTTGTGTACAACTTTAAGTCAAATTAGAATTATTATATTCCTGAAACGCGCGGTTTAGTTTCTGCTTAATTGGAGGTCGTGTTATACAAAACGAATATCATCGGAAAAATTGATGCACATTCAATGCATCTAATTTGTAATTGCTCATGTTGCTAGTAACTTTTCTTTACAGTAAGACTTTGTTATATGAACAAGTATGTGCTACGGTAAATGTTATTAATCCGGTAATTATGTCTAATCGCCGATTAATTCCTTTTACCGTAACAAATATTCCATTTCCTAAAAATAAAGACTGTGAAAATATTCAAGTTATCATTACTTAGCTACAGTCTTTATCATAACAATGAGTCGCAATATTTACTTTCTCGTATAAAAAGCATAAAATATTGTAATCGCCGAAAAATTCAGGCTCGAAATTTTTGAAAATTGATTTATGGTATTTGCATCGAATTTGTAAATTTCTGTTAAACCTTGT
The DNA here is from genome assembly GCA_026289955.1 of Argiope argentata. Classification (NCBI taxonomy): domain Eukaryota; kingdom Metazoa; phylum Arthropoda; class Arachnida; order Araneae; family Araneidae; genus Argiope; species Argiope argentata. Next base: position 101,373 of record JAOUZG010019412.1, on the reverse strand, counting down.
GCAAAATTTTTTCCATGAAAGTTGGTCGGCCCAACTATTGGAATATAAGTTAACAAGATAACTACAAAACGAAGAGAGCTAGACAGATAAAATTTGGTTCAGATTTATCTATATTGTAGACCCCTGTGTGCAAGATCCAATTAGGGGTTCAATATCTGTTGGCCTGCTTTCAGAAGTACGTGAAAGCGATAACTCATAAATCATTTGATTGTAATGCATCCAATTTGGAATGGAATTTTGTGTCTACAATCGGGGCCCAAATTTCTTTGGTGTGCCCCTCTGCTTTTTTACTTTAGTAATGAAGAACATTAATTAAAAAGAAAACATAAAATAAAATTTATAATGGATTAGGGGGTGCCCACTTATGTGGGGGCCCGGGACAACTGCCCCGTATTCCCCTGCTTGAGTCGGGCCCTGACTACAATTTTAGTTTTATGACAAATCTTTTTCAATCGATTGGGATAAAACGCATCTAAAATAAAATTTCGATTTCTGATACTAATAGCTGTATGCCATACGATAAACTCATTTTTAAAAAAACCGAAATTCAAACCACGTTAAAAGTTAATAATGATTAACCACTGTACGTGTAATGCCATGCAAAATCGACTTACCCCAAATCCTCAATTTTTTACGATGGATAGAAGATAACCTTTTTAGAATATGCTAGAAAATTTTGGGGAGCCTATTCCCGCTTGTTGCATTGCGATATGCGACTCATTTTACTTCTGACTCCGATATCTTCAAAGATGAGAAAATTAGAGGAAGAAAGATTGCCAATTTGTACAAGAATTTGACTAGTAGTCAGTTTTCTTTATTGTAGAGACGGTGTTTCCTTGTTAGTTTCGCAATGGCAGTCAGTGGTTTCACTAGTTAAAATCGCAAATACTTCCATTGTATATTTTTTTTATCTGTCTGTTCATTATCTGTCAGGTGTTTTCAAACCCATGCAATCCTTATCATCCACCGAAATGGAGCCAAGAAGGAATTTCTATTCGAGTTGAATAGTTTCAGGTTTCTCCAATTTTGATTAATGTCAGTCTTCAGAAATCGTGACTGGCTTATCCCTCAGTAGATTGAAACACGAGGCTTCACGAACAGTATTGCTTTCTTGGAAAGCAGGTGTTTTTCTGTCTTCTACCACTACCGACTGTTTATCTCGACGCTGTGGTTTTCGTTTGCATGTCACATGAGCGCAGTTAGTTACCATAGGATGATTTTAGTTTGGAATGGATAGTATTTACAAAAGACAAGTGTGCCTGAAATTAAATCGTTTGATATCATTCAAAAATTTATTTAATTAGTTAATTAAAATTTAAAATTAGTAATCAATTATTGTTATGTTTTTAAATCTCGAAAGAAGCTTAATGGGTCAATTATGAAACTGATAATTGTTATAATAATGACACTTTAACTTATACAGTTACAGACTATACTATTTGAGTGCATGTTATAGATTTGAAAATGAAGTTTCACCCATTAACATTTCGAAATGCTTGATTTCTTTAATATTTCTAGAAATCGCAAAAATGAATCTTTTACTTTATATTTTAAATAGATGCATTCAGTATTTTAAATGCACAAGCGATATGGTTTAATGCCCATGTCTTTTTTTCACTGAGCATTTTGACGAATCTAAAGAAATTCAGTTTTTAATTGATTTAATTCTCAGATTTTTCCTGAAAGTAACAATGGAAACTCCCCTTCCCTCTCCCACCTCTGTAATAATCAAACAACTACATTTTTTTATTTTTCTTGCAAATATTTTGAAGTATAAATATTATTAAAAGAATAGTTTTAGTACAATTGATGTCCCCCCCAGCAAACATGGCAGTTCTTAAATAGTTAGTGCATTAGGACGAGATCTAAAAATTTATTGCATGTTATTCATACTTAAATTGTTCAAATTTTTCCCTGTTCCTTAAAATTTGATTCAGAAGGCTACTTTTTTAATGGTTGATGGTGATTGTAATTGTTTAATTTGGTATCCCTCTTATTCTTTGATGTTAATACATATTTAACATCTAACATATTTTTTTTAAAATTTTAACATATGGAGAAAATTTTATGGTTTTAAAAAATTAAGTTGATTTGAATTTTTTAGATACTAGGTACTTTTTATTGCTACAGACTTAGTTAATCATTCAGAAACTTATTTTTGATTAATTGGATAAATTAAAAAAATTATGTGAAAATAAATTTATTTTTTGGAGTGAAAGATTTAAAAGGCATGAGAATACCTTGGAATTCAGTCAAATGCAAATATTAAAGCTTTCCTAATTATAGAATATATTTTAAAATTTTCTCTCAAGTATTTAAGTATAAGGGTAGTTTTAATAAAATTTTGTTACAATAATTTATACATTAATTTCTTGATTATAACAATCCCAAACAATGTAGGGTATGCCAATTTGTTCTGAATAATTCTAAAGTCAAGATATTGACATCTCAATTCACATGCAGTCTTAATCAGTTAGGAAAAGAACAAGTAATAGAAGTTTTGCATTTAATCAACAAAGTAATTTATGACAGCTCTTGCTTCATTCATAGATGTTTGATGAAATGACACGTAATGATAAACACACATGGCACTAAATCTAAATTCATAATTTAATAAGGAATATTCTAATTCTTTTTGTAATTCATGAGTAATTAAATGTCTTACTAAAAAAAAACTAAATATATGTTTTGTTTGTTCATATATGAATAGTTTATTTGTAAATATATTGCGTAACAATCTAAAGTGTAATTGTTAAATCATCTAAAATTATTTTTTAATGAAATATTTCTTTTAAGTTTATTCATATCAGATTGAGTTTTGGTACTCCTTAAATTTTTTCCCTTCTGTGTAAACTAATATGAAGTTTACCAAACTTTAATTAAATCTTGTTATCTTCTGTATACAGTTAAGATGTCTTAAATTTAAATTTAGATTGGGTTCAGTATATTTCCTGCTGTAATTGTGCTTCTTATGAGTATATAATACAGAATACTTACTATAAATATTTTTTGTTCATTAATTTTCATTTTTGAATTATTTTTTAAATTATTTTCTAAAAGGCAATAAACTTTTCAGATTTGCTGCATTGTACGAATGAACCTAATGTATCAATTCCACAATTGGCCAATCTTCTCATTGAGAGGACACAGAATGCAAGTTGGGTGGTGGTTTTCAAAGCACTTATCACAGTTCATCATCTCATGTGCTATGGTAATGAGGTAAGTTTTATAAGAACTTTCCCCAAAGAAAATTTAATTCAAATTTATTGTTTGAAGTATATAATACTGCTATAACATGTGTTTATTAAATCTTAGATGTATTTAATTCTATAAAACAATTCAAAAGTCAATATTTAATAATTTTAGGGGAGGAAGAAAAGATAAGCAAAATAAAATCCTTTAAAAGCATATAACCAGAAATCTTAAACTGACTAAATCAGCTGAATGTGAAATAAAAGTATGGAAAAGCAATAAATTTTTTAGGGATAAACATTTATTCATACATTTTGAAAATTTCATAAATATTTAGTTCTTTATGAACTCAATTTTGTATTCTTGAGGATATTGTCTAAGGCAATGTAGTTAGAATGCTGTTACAAACCATGTAACAACTTAAATACTGTAATATCAAATTCTGATTATGATATTGCTCTTCTCGTACTTTGTGTACATTTTAAACCATGATATTGCTCTTGTGTTTTGTTTACATTTTAAACCATGATATTGCTCACCTTATGTATGGTGTACATTATACTGGAAACATTAACAAACAGCATTTGTAGTAGGCCTAGTTCTTTCAGTCTCAATATTATCCTCATTGAGTGGAATTTGTGAATAAAACAGATGCAATCTGAAATTCCAACTTTTATTCTGTTTGTGGCTGAAGCCATTTTCTCTCTAAAAGGGACAATGGTTCTCTGTGAATTAATGGGTGGGTATTATTGGCAATTGATTAATCTGACCATACCTCTTGCCACTCATACTACTAGATGGCTGAAATATTTCATATGCATAAGGAGGCATGGATGGAATTACTGGACATTGTTTTTGTGCTTGTTGAAGTGGCCCTGTCTCTTTTCCACCATAATTCCGATTCCATCTGACTTATTTTGCCTAGTTTCTTATGTCTATTAGAGTAATATTGATTTCTATGCCAATGATTTACAAGAATTTTTCTTGCTGTTGCTAACATCCATGAAATGCAGCTACTTTTTAAAATGATTGTGTGTCAAGCTATGAAGCAAGCATTATTATGGATAAGAATTCTGAATACTTGTACATGACGAAATTTTTACTTGTGTTGCTTAGTATGAAGTAGTGCTAAATGGTTTCTTTTCATTATTGGCTTGTTTCATTTTATTCCAACTGGTCAGGTTATGATTTCTCATAAGAATATGATTAGTTTTTACTTTTTGTTTCCTGGCTTCCTTAAATTTATTAGTTGATTTTTAAATATTCTGCAATCTGTCTGTAGAGACAAGTATTTTTTAAATTTTACCTTTGCTGTAACAGGTTAATTTTATGTAACTAATCTGAGTTACAGGCTATTTTATTTCTTAAACCATTAGCTTCACTTTCAGTAGAAAGCTTCTTGTTTAATATTATGCTAATATACAATTAACTTTGAATATAAATCTATAAATTTTTTAAAAAAATTCTTATCAGAAGAATACTTTTTTGTTTCAGAGTTGAAATCAAATGTTATTAGAATGCAGTTTGATAATTGTAATCACTAATTCTATTTTTTATTTCAGAGGTTCACACAGTATTTAGCATCTAGTAATTGTACATTTCAATTAGGGGGTTTTTTGGACAAAGTTGGAGTACAATGTAAGTGACAGGCTCTTCTTATTTTCAGTATTAATCTGCAATTTATAGATGAGCTAAAAGTATATATATTTTTTTAGCTTATGATATGTCTACATTTATCAGGAGGTATGCAAAATACCTCAATGAAAAGGCTGTGTCATACCGAACAGTTGCATTTGATTTCTGCAAGTGCAAAAGAGGGTGAGTAGAACTTGCTTATAATTTTCAATTTATATTTACAGTAATTTGACAATTTGAATTTGTCTTCAGTTATGTTAATACAAAGTATTTGGCTAATCTTTTAAAAATGTTTAAAAAAATAGTTTTTCTATAAGAATTTTTATATTTATATGTGGTTAATATTCTTAATTAAAGGAAAAAAAGTGTTAGAAGCATTCCTTTCTTATTTTCTTGTTATTAGGGAAATAGTTTAAAATATTAAGGTTTGTTGCATTTTTTTTAAAAGATGTGTGCAAGTCAAAAATATTCAAAACAATTGCCAGTATTACTGAAAAAGCATGTGGTAATGAATAAAAAGAAATGAGGCATGTTACAGATAAAATCCAACATTGCTATAATTTTATATTGTTTGAAGATCTTTCATTTACAAATTTTTACATTCACTAACTTTCATTGATATCTTGTTTCTTAATTCATGTATGCATTAAAATATTTCATTTGAAAATCTTGTTTATATTGAGTATCAAATATAAATTAAGTTAAAGGAATAAATTTTGATATGACTGATTTGAGTGAATTTTGAAATATAAAATTCATATCAATATGAAAATATAGTATTAATAAGCAGGTTTAATATACAAATGCTTTTCTTATATTTTTTTTTCTTTAGGAAAGATGATGGAATGCTGAGAACAATGAATACAGAACAAGTAAGATTTAATACCTGCAATATTTAACATACATATCATATTATATGAATTAAAACAAATTTATTGTATTTAATATTTTTTTCAGCTTTTGAAAACACTACCAGCATTACAAACTCAACTTGACGCCTTATTAGAATTTGATGTAAGTGAACTTTTAAGATTTTTTTAAAAAAATTCTTACTGATTTCCTTTGTTTTTAAAAATCACAATATTATTTTAATAAATATTTCTTCTTGTAATGCAAATAAAAAAAGAATTAAAAATTTTATTTCACTATTTTTATGCAAAATTTTAAATAATTTGTCATCAAGAATGGAATATTGCTTTTAAGTAGGAAGCCGGCTTAAAAATTATTTTAAAAATAGGCTCAAATAATAAATTCTTACGATAAAATTTTTATAAAATAAAAATTTCTTCTTTGGTGTACACTTCTTTTAGGTTTGAAAAAATTTATAATTATGGCATTTCTTGATTCAAACTATCTATTCAACTTCTAGTTTATATTTGATTCCACAGATTTACAATATAGGCTTTTAGGGGATGTGACATATACCCCATTGGAAACAAGCTTTGACTTTTCAAAAAATTGTTACTGAAATTGTTATATTTGACATTTGTACCTTATGCCATAAAACACTATCCTAGTTTTGCTTAACATTTTAGTATTCAAATAAGAATTGACTTAAAATTTTATATGTGAAAGAGTAATTTTTTTTCCTCCTAAAAAAGTTTTTTGTTATAAATTTAATTTCAATATAAACTATCATGTTTATTAAATAACACCAATAAATAAAAATAGAGTAACTTCAAATGTGTTCATTTCTATTCTTTTAAAATTTCTTTTATTTAGTCTTGATATATCTGAAAAGGAAAACAGAGCTTATATTTTTTCATTTAAATATTTTAAGAAAGCAGATAAATTCTGAAAATGAATTAACTTATGGAAATATTTCAAAATAGCCTCAATTTCTTTAATACATGTTAAATTTAGAGCCTTAGGTTTTTATTAGTAATTCTTAACTGTGAAATATAAATTTTTATGTTTGTTAATATTTTACTATTTTTAGCATATTAAGAAAATCTTAAGATATATGTTGAGAAATCTGAATTGAGATTTCTTGTTTCTCCTTTAAAATTTCATGTTTTAACTTTCATTTAAAAATAAGTTCATAGCTTTGTGTTCTAAATAAAACTTGTTTTTCCTCCTCTAGTGTTCAACAAATGATCTGACTAATGGTGTAGTCAATTCATGTTTTATGCTTCTGTTCAGGGATTTAGTTCGATTATTTGCTTGTTACAATGATGGAATAATTAATCTTTTAGGTGAGTTTTCTTTGCATTATCTTTGCTCCATAATTAATTTATAAAAATAATTCCATTTAGAAAAATGTTAGCTTAAATTTTTAGTCTGTATAGTTGTAATCGCAAAATCATACATTGCCTTAAGAAGAGTTTGATTTTTCTTTTCCTTTTTTAGGAAAGTACTTTGACATGAATAAAAAGCATGCCAGAGATGCTTTAGATATATACAAAAAATTTCTAATTAGAATGGATAGGGTGGCTGAGTTTTTGAAAGTAGCAGAGGTATGATTTTTCTTCTTATTAGTATTATATCAACTAGCTCTTTAAAAAAAAAATGCATTTACCAGCATAATTGATCCAGAAAATAAACATTCATATCAATTTGTAACTAATAAAATACTCTTCAATTTAGGCCCTTTGAACATATGCTTTTTCTTTTGTATTAGTATTCTAAATTGTTGCAATATGTGGTAAGGCTGATTTTTCTCAATACCCATGTATATTTGATGTAAATTTTACTTAAAGTGCTATTTAAGTGCTTAGTCTATTAATTCTTAACAAATTTAAATAATTGGACCAAAGAGAATATACAATGAGTAATTTTGAAAATATGCCAATAAACCTTTAATGTGTTTAATTAGCATTCTAAATATGCCTTATTGTTGCTTCTCTATTTAGATAATTAAGGATAATGTAAAAAGTTACAAGATCATTAAAAATGTACAAATCTTCAAACTTGTTTTTGATGCACCTCCTGTACTTTGTTAACAAATGAAAATTATCCTTATAATGTAATGGATATTGGTTTTAAATTTTTGAGAGCAGTTTTGTGTAAAATATTAATTTATCAAATTAAGCCTACATTATGTTGTGCTGTCGATTTTTAAAAAAAGTTTTCCTATCTAACTGCAATTTTACATTGATAACAGTGTAGAAATTATTAAATTTTTTATTAATATATTTCTAAAAAGAATAAACAGGTAGTGTTACTGTATTCTACATGGAAATCATGATATGCTTATTTGGGTGTGGAAGGGTTTATGTTCAGTAGAGATAAAGGTGTTGATTATTTTTCCGAATTTTCTTTATATCTTCTAGATGAAAAGTCTGTTGTGTGAACAGGATAATAAAAACACTGTTTTAATCTGAAAATGAAATCTTTTTATGTATTTGGTTATATTTGATTCTAGGTATTTCAAAAGAAATAATTACCTTATCCCTAATTTTTAAAAAAGTTATCTTCAAATGATATAATTCTGTGTCCTGAATTAGAACTATTTTAAATTTAGGCTAAAAAAACAACCCATAGAAGTTGTATCCGATGAATCAATTATTAATTTTTCAATTATGATACCATGATTTGTATAATGCAGTAACTTTCTTTAAACAGTATTTTACCATTTTAATTTCTGTATTTAGCACAATGGTTTTGAAAGCATATAGAATATATTTAGGGACAAGTTGAACAATATTTGCATTGTGTAAATTTGTAAAGGGTGCAGTTTTGCATTCATTTCCAGATCTCCAAAGGCACATACCTAATAGTAATAAATTGCTACTTAATTTAAAATATTGCAGAAGATAATAACTGTATGTGCATAAAATTATATTACTTTTATTACTAAAATTTTATATAACTGTTTTTACTAAATGATACCAACCTTTCTCAACCTTCTACTTATACTTTAAAGGAGGGACCTTAAAGGTATTATAAATCATTACAGTACACATATAAGTTTTTAAAATTTAAAATGTTTTGAAATTTTTTACCAGTCTAGATTTCTGAAATTGTACCAGTTTATTGCAGTCTCAGTAGCTTTAAGATGTTTTTCCTTAGTAAAGCTTTTATGATCATGAGGTGTCGGTGTGATAATTCATTATCATGTGTATCATTATAGTATCGTGTTTATTTCCTCCTGATTATAAATATTTTAATTACCATAATGAAATAAAGTTATGAAAAGTAGTTCCAGAAAATTTAAATAATGTTTAATTATTTCTTACATGAAATTGTCTATCGCACAGAAATTGGCCATGTGCTCTAGAAATGGCAAAAAAAGTTATTATATTTGCTGAAATTTTTTTCCATGTTCAAATTTTTCTTAATGTTTAGGAGCAGAAATTAAGAAACCGAGTGTACAGAAAAGATTTTTGCACTGTAGAGATATGACACTGCAGACTAATGACTGTATGAGATATGACTAATATGACTTATTCGTCATGTGAACAAGAGATGCCAAATATTTATTTCCTATCTAAACAACTTCCTACAAGTTTCTTCCTTTATGCCATTCTATCTTTGCTTGGAATTTAAAATAATTTATAATTTCTGTGACTGTTCTTAATAACTTTGTGTAGCAATTCAAAATAATTATCATTCTTGCATATTTCTACACTTAGAAGAGAGCATTTTTCTAAGTTTACAATATTTTGTTTAGTTATGGTGAACTTTTTAGAGGTTATATGCTTATAAACTGTTGTATACTTTTACATCACATGGTGAAATAAACTTTAAATCATTTAGTCCCTGACTCAGATAAGATAAATTATGTGTTAATATACTTTTCACTTTTCAGAATATTGGAATTGATAAAGGTGACATTCCTGATTTAACTAAGGTAAGATAGCATGTCGTATTTTTTCTTCAATTTTGCTTGAAACATGCTGTTTTTGTTAGCATATGTATTTGCTTTTTATTTAAGTAGATTGTTTCAAACTTGTATCACTGAGCTGTTTTAGTTGCAAAAATGGTTTATTTTAGTTTTAATAATTAAAATATTATTTTTAAGCTTTTTTTTTTTTTTTGCATGTTATGGTAGTAATAAATTGCATGAAAGAATTGTTTTATGGATTTGTTTTTCGGCACTTTTTTTTTTTCACTCTTATTTTAGATAGCACGTCGTTGTGGAAATCTTCCTATCTTTATTTCTAAACATGTGAGTTTGGTTTTGCTTTTTTAAAAGGCATTGTTTATAATTTTCCTTCTGTTTACTAATGCATGCAGCAATTCTTCACCTTAATTATTAATTTAGAATGTACATTTAATGTAATTTTTCTACTCCTTTTTTTAAACACATTATATCGAAATTAAGGAATGCTATATCAATACCACAAATAACATTTGCATTGTTTTTACAGTACTTTGATATAGCATGTACATTCAACTTAAAATTGTTTTAAAATAGTTCCTAATGTTTTCTTTGAAGGGAGGAAAATAATTTTGCTTATTATAGAATCAGTTATATTGGGCAAACTGTTTAGTTGCAAAAATTTAAATGGGAGAAAAAATTGCATGAAAATTATTTTGAACTTTAACCTTTCTGTAAGCTTTATAATTTTTGTTGGCATTTACAAAAGACTAGATTTGCACTAAAACAGTTTTCCCTGATAATTTGAAGTATTTTAAACCATGAGTTTTTTCCTTAAGGCACCAAGTAGTCTGCTGGAAGCATTAGAACAGCATTTAGCAACTCTAGAAGGAAGAAAGGGCTCCACATCTGCAGCATCAGCTGCTGCAAGGTATTTTATTCAATTGGCAAATTTTGAATGATTTCCTACTTAAATTTTTATTTCAAATTCTTAAAATTGTTGAATGTAAAAAAAATAAATCATAATTATGTTAATCTTATTTAATTTAGTCATTTGATTTTAAATGCATGTGCTTATATTGTGTATAAAATTTTATTCTTTATATTGTAAGTATATATTTTTTATAAATTGTTAAACTGGTTTTCATGTTGTTTTTTTTAAGTCCTTTTTATCTAATTGTCTTTTATTTCAAATGAACATTTTTGTATCCTCTTGTATTTAGCTTAATATATTAGTTCTTGCACTCAAAAGATTTTTAACCTATATGCATGGAGAGAATAGATGTAAGTGAAAATGAATTAGATTTAAAAAAAATTCATAATATTCAGTTATAAGCATGCTCATTTAAATGCACTTTTGTAGTTATAGATTTTATTTATCTTCAAGACTGTTGAAAATGACTTTAGTTAAATATTTAATATTTGTAGTTATTAGTTTTACCTTTTTTTTAAAGATTTAAACTAGTAGATTTTTAGTAAAAGCATGTCTGTTGCAATATAGCTTTAATGCAAATTTCTTCTATAATTCAGTTATTTGCACTACTTCCTTAATCATATGAGTGCATGTTTTTAAGTTTTGAGCTGTGAAGTATAATTGTTTAATTTTTCCATGCATTCTTAGGATTTTCATGCATGGATATTAATACAGCTTAATTTTCTTTGTTTATCTTGTTTTAAAGCATGTATTTGTTTTATTTTATTTGCATGATTATATTTAAGTTTGCATGCTTATGTTTTGTTTATTTTCATTTACCTGGTTTTTGCCTTGCCTGCACATTTTAAACCATCCCTTCTGCTGTATTAAATAAACAAAACATTAGAGCAACCAACATACAAAATGCTGTCACTGCTTTATCACATACGAGCCATGCATTCAGCAGTGCTGGAGAAAATTCCCCCCAACAAGAAATGAATGGTATGAAAATCGATGAGAGTGTTCGAAAAGCTGTGGAGGAAGAAGCTGAAATTATGAATCAGCTGAAGGTAAGTCTATACTATTATTGCTGATTATGCCAATATTGATTTTTAAATTTTTTTGTATGTTTTTCTATCTTATATGATGGAAAGATCATATAAATACTCTTTGAATATAACATATGATTAGGTTAAATTGTTATATTGACGTTCGGCAGACCCGCCTTAGAATTTTTAGAAAGAAATTTCATGTTTTGCGATATTGATCATAACAAAATTCTCTTAAGATAAAACCAAGGGACTGAATTTTCTATTATTCAGCTAAGAAAAATAGTTATTTCTATTTAACAGATAAATTTCCAATTTGATTTTTAAGTATCTGATATTCTCTTAATTATTTCACTTTTAATGATTATGTTAAGTAGTCAATTCTGTATTGTCCTATTTTTGCTTTCATACAATATTTACTCTAAGTCTTGTACTGTGTACTACAAATAAAATTATTTTTCATTCATTACTTGATTCACAAAATTTGTCAAATTATACGTAGGCTTTTTTGCATTTCAGCCATTTACTCGTGTAAGTATCTCATGCTTCCCTTAATTTGTTTCACTAAATTATTCTCTTGATAAATTTGAGTTTCAATGTTTCTTAAGGCCTTTAAGAAAATTGGATATAAAAATACCCAATTAAAAAACTGTCTTGTTCTCCTCGTGTATAGAATACAAATAGACTATTTTGATTATTTGAAGCTATCATATGCATAATAAAATAAAATGAGCATTTAGAAGTTTTTACTAGATTTATTTATCTAGCATCAAAGAATATTTTTATATGGATTATAGGTAAAATTACTATGAATATTAAATTATTAACTATTGATTAAAATTTTGTAATGGGAAGCAATTTGTAACAATGAACATAAATGTTATGGAAATATCAAATTTCTTTTGAAAACCAAACAATTTCTATAAATTTAAAAAAATTGCTTAAAATTAATTTTTTGGTTATTCATATATAATTTATATTTGAAAATTTAAATGATTAATATTTTATTCACATTTATTTTTTATTAAAAATTTTCTATGCATGTAAATTCAAATTTCTAGACTTTTGATGTTTTGTAAATCTGCATATTTTTATAAACACTATCATACATAATTTAATTGCCTATGTTTCTTTGGTAATAGCTCTTACCAAAGAAATAAATTTAATATTTTTTGAAATCTTTTTTTATAGAAGACTATTGACTGTCTGGCTTATGACTCTTCTGTCTCAATCTATCTACACTAGTAATAATTAATGATATTAAAAGATTCTCACTATAAAACAAGAAAATATTTTTCACAAAGCATTAAATGTTTACATCGATACTTGCAGACCACATAGATAACATAATGCTGGAAAATCATATTAATGTAATCATGTTAATGAAATGTAAATCTTGGTTTTTTTCTTCTTCTAAGAATGGGTTATATTTTATTCTATGTATTTAATTCTGCATACTGTGCATGTTTTTTTTTTTTATTTAAATCCGATTTAATAACATTTTCAGTAATGTGCACAGTACTGAATCTTTAAATTTTCTAAACATAATTCAGTATATAATATTTAGTATTAGTTACAGTAAGAAAATATGATTAAAAGAAAAGGTTATAGTTTTATAACAGATGTGCTGTTGTGGAGAAGGTATCAAGTATTTATGAAGTTACTGTTTATTCAACCTTTTCATTACATTAAATTGGATTGTTAGGAGTCTATTTTTCAATTGATTCTTTTAAATGTTGATAATCTATTACATGTGTATCACTGGTTTCAAATAAAAAGGTTGAGAACTCAGTAGCACCTGATTATACCCTAGTTAAACAAATTTTATTCAAATGTCAACTTATCAATTTTCTGCTCTAGTTTGACAATGATTCTCCTCTTCTCTGGGAGCAACCTGCTTGGGAAGACTCGGTCAGTAAGCTTATAACACCTGCTTTTTTCTTTAATGCATGTTTATAAAGATAAAGAATAAGCAAGATGTTCCTACCACCTTCTCTTATTTTTAGTTTTTTGCATTTCCTTTATTAAGTAAGCAGTTATTCTAAAATATTTGGGCTGATTATTTAAAAATACTTAAATTAAAAATTTTAAATATTCATCTCTAAATATTTTTATTTGTGATGTAATTAAGAGCCCTTGAAATTAAACTTAACTCTCCCCGTTCATTTCTGCCTCACCCTTCCCTCTTTTAATTGTACTTACATCCCCCTTCAAATTGTAAAGATGTCTTATTTTTATTAAAAGTTTGATATTTTAAATAATTGGTTTCTTGAATTCTTAAATTGTATAAAATAAAAGAATTTTTGTTTCTAGATTTAAGTTACATCTTGCTCTTTCTTTTATGTAGTAGATTTTTTGCATGTCTTAGTTCTAGATCTTCAATACTAAATTTCTTAACTAGTAACATAAGATTTTATTCCTTGTTTAGAAGAAATGCATGTTCTTCCTGTAGTTCTGTAATATTCAGCTAATTGGGTTATCTGCATGACATACTTTTCTTTAAATCTGTGTTGATTCTTTCTTGATAAGCCTATTTAAGTAAAGTTTTGACATTTTGGCAAGCAACAAATATTCTGTTTTAAAAAAAATATCCGTCATAATAGCACTCGTTGGCTGGTTTGTACTATTTTGCAAGTCTATTTTAAAACATTTGTCAGATTGGTGAAGTATTTGTAATGTTAATATCTTCTGGAGAGATTTCAAAGCTATAAGAGTTAAATAAGCGATTAGCAAATTTTAAGAGTGTCACAGTTAAATTTGGCATGACAAACTTAATTTTTTACTGAATAATTGACGAACTTTATTGTTTGATGCCTTATAGCTATTCTCTTTTGGTATATTTTGTATACTGTTTGTAGAAATGTGCTTTTTAAATTGAAATTCAAATATCCCATCTTTAAGAGTCCTGTAAATGCTACCCTTTATAGCTTGATGTTTTTGTTTAGTAATTTTATGACTTTAAAAAAACTGGGTGATTAATGATTAGAAATGGAAACAATATTTTGAAGTCGTTATATGCAGTATCAGATAGATTAATTTGAAGATGGTACTGCTTTATTATAACCATGGTAAGTAGTTAAAATTAAGAATGATCCACTAACAGATACTGCTGTATTAAGATAGATTGTTCAAGCATAAAACATTTGAAACTGTTGGGTTATTTGAGGAAACTTTTTTCTGCCTTACAGTAGTATACAATGTAGCTACATAAATTTTTTGCTACATTTCTAACAATAATTGAAATATGAATAGAATTCATTAAGAATAGGAAATATTTTAATGCTGCCTACTCTTGCATATTTATAATTCTAACCTTTCCCCATATAAATATATCCTTTAGATAGACCAGAGGTCTTGAAACCTATCATTTTGATGTTGTTCTTAAAAGCATTAATAACAGGGTTTAATAACTTAACATGGCATGTTTAAAGTTTTTAATGAACTCCAAGGAGAAATTACAATCTTTAAATTTTGAAAAGTTGCAGAAATTTCTTGCATCTAAAATTGATTCAATTGTTGCAACTCTATAGGTTAGTCAAACTTCTATGCCTTCAAAAAGTCTGCTGTTTTATTTTATTACCTGCCACATGAATATTTGCTTTTATTAGTTGGCATATGTAAAAAAATAAAAATATAGCGATTAGAAATTTTTTCCCTTTCTTTGCTACAATTTATACAGAAGAATATAATCTATTTCTAAAGTTATCATTTTAAAACCTGGTGATTATTTTGTAATTTCTGAATTAAATCCAGTAGATATTTGTTTCTTCAACTTTTTTGACATTTGGTCCAAATATTGAAATCTTTACGTAATTGAACTTTTTATGAATTCTTATTAAATTATAAATTTTTCTAAATGCTTATAAGGTTTTTCCTAACTTGTTGTTCATCTTAAATTATGGTAAGGATGTTAGACATTTAATAATGCTTATTTTCCCCTTCTCTATATTGCTTAGTTTTCAATAAAAAAGTTTATAAATAGTAAAAGCTAAAGTTATTTTTATTTGCTTTTAGATGTGTTCATAATGTTAAGTGAATTTTTAAGCTAGATTAAAATCAAATCAGAAATGTTTTCATTCAAAATTTTAGGCTCGATGCTTTTTAATTTTTAGTAGCTGATTATTTATATTATGTGGATTTATTTCAGCATATTAGCTAATGTCCGTTCTAACATTTTTCAATGAAAAGATATTGAAAATAAGCAATTTGTTTAAAAATTGAAAATGATCAGTTTGTTTTCATGATTAAATGTTGCATTTTTTATTTCAATGCAATTAAAAGAAAATTTTATCATTTTGTTGTTGAATATAACTTTATAGTAATTAGATTACAAAATATTTAGAAACTACATGCATTTGCTTTAATTTGTTCTTTACCTAAATATTAACTGATACTTCGTCATGAAGTTGTAACACCATTTTCTTAAATTGGTTGGCTGTTTAACTTTATAGGAGAGAGAAAATCTATTCTCGACAGGTGATTGTTTTTTTAAAAAAAATTTGCATTATTGGCAATTCCAAAATAAACATTGCATTATATACAAATTAGTGTAATTCATGATTATTTTTAAGAAACATAAAATTTTCTGTAATTACTGTTACATTTTTTAATTCCGGCTGTAGGAGCGTCGTCTAAAAGAAATGTCTGCATCTGGTGATGTGATATCTCCTCCTGCTGGCTCTGTTAAGACTAATCCTTTTCTTTCTTCACCTTCTGAACCACCTGCTTCCACAACACCTTCAGCAAATCAGAAAATTATGGATCTCTTTAATACATCAGCTGAACCTGTAAGCACATCAGCAGCTAATGGCAGTGTTACTCCGAGTGATGATCTCCTTTGTCTGAATAACAATCTCAGTAGCAACCCCTTTGCTGATAGTTTATTTGGATCACAATCACAGACTAAACCACAGCAACAAGAGCAGAATTCTTTCGCTGCATTTACAAATGGTTAGTTTTGACCTTTTTTGAAAGTTCCCGAAAGTTACAAAATTTTATAATTGTATTTATCTTTTTCCAATCATTGCCAAAAAAGAAAGAAAGAAAGATAGTAAATATGAGATTACATTAATTTTTAAAATGTTATTTATAATGAATTATTATTATAGATTAAGAAATGGAAAATAATTAAGTGTGTAAATACTAATACTTTATTTTCTTAAAAATCTAGGTTTTGGATCATCCACTACTGATGCATTTGCATCAGATGCTTCTTTTGCTGCTGCTTTTGGTGATAGTCCAACTGCAGGTAGGTCAAAAAATAAAACAAAAATCTTAGAACTGAATTCATATTTTGAAAAATTATAGGTAAAATTTGTTTGTGCATTGCTTTAATAACTTATTGCTGCAAATATTAGGTCTAAGATTTATAATTTTTGCCTAAATAAATGTGTTTCAACTTTACAGAGCTTAAATCATTTTGCTGTTTGTTTTGCTCACATGTTTGATTTCTTTGAAATTTAATAAGCAACCATGTAAAGTTCTGAAAAGGCTATTACTTTTTAGACTAAATAGAAATATGCCGTTTTTATTTCAGTTGAAATAATAGTTCATTTATTTATTAACTTAGAAATCCTAAAAAGAAATATATTAAAAATTAAAAAATTTGTTCTATATTAAAATGAGGGGAGAGAATTTTTAACATGGAACACCCTGATATTGAAAAAAAATGGATGCTTTGCATCTTGCAGTAAAGTACTGGTACTTTAGTTACGAATTTCTGGTTACTTTATAATTGATATAAAATTTACATAATTTTTTTGTTCATAAACAAATCATATTTTCCAGTCTTCCAAGTTTTACAGATCAAGATTGTTCTGCAAGCTTGGTTTTAACATATATTTCCATTTTGTATTGCTGCTCAGGTGCATGTAATTTGGTGCTGTAAAATGTTTTTTTAATGATTAAGTAATGAAAAGGCTCTCCTCATCCTGCTAAAATTATTTTAGTCATTTTTATTTGCTGAATCACTGCATTCCATATTTTTGCCAAATCTGTTAAATATTCTAAACATTTATTTCGATCTGCTTTCATTTATGCTTTTTTCCCTTGCGTTTTCCAAGCTAACCAAGATACTCCTGCTGATAATGCTGCTATTACCCCTGCAGGTGTGTATGTTTTGCATCTCAAAGCTAACAATTTTTCTTAAATCTATTTGTAAAATAAGCTGTTTTTAAAGTGTTGCATTTTTATGCGTTACATTTGTGACAAATGCGTTTTTTCTATAAATTTTATTAATTAAAGACTTCCAAATCTGCAAGTTTGATTTTGTTGCAAGTACTATTTAAATGAATTATAAAAGAAATTTAAACTAATAACTGTGTATTAAAAATAATTTAATATTGCAATAGGAGATTAAAATATATTTATTTGTAATTTTTTAATTATATATGTTAAATATTCCTTTTTCTCTAAGTTGCCTTTGATTTTAAACATTCAAAGTTATTTTTAGTGATTATAGTTTTATTTATTTATTGCCTATTTAATTCCAAAACTAAAGTTTTTAGTTTAAATGAATTTAAAATGAAATGTATATATCAAATTCAAGTATTAAAGTACAATTAAAAAAATCAGCAAGATTTTGTATTTCAACATTTTAGTATTTTATTATTATTTTTATTTATGTTTGAAAAATCTTGGTAAGTATGAAGTTTCCTGTAATTTTTTTTCTTTTTGACTTATTGATGTGAAAA
The DNA here is from genome assembly GCA_026289955.1 of Argiope argentata. Taxonomy (NCBI): domain Eukaryota; kingdom Metazoa; phylum Arthropoda; class Arachnida; order Araneae; family Araneidae; genus Argiope; species Argiope argentata. The sequence goes on along the minus strand of JAOUZG010019412.1, from coordinate 83,130 downwards.
ATTCTTTTAAATTTGCACGATTTGATGGTGGAAGTTATTAAAAATTTAACATTTTCTAACAAATATGTAAGGTTTTAACCATTCTGCTTTCTTGATTTGTAACCTTCTCTTTTCTTATTTTTAATCTTTTTAACCCTTCTCTTTGCATGTACTGGTGAGAGATGCTGGAGGATATTCAACTTGCAAATACTGTAAAAGATGTCCATTGCAGATGTTATGTTTGCAGCTATTTAGATATTTAGTTTTTTAGAAACCTCTTGCATCTCTCACAACAGTTATCTAATTTTCTCTTCAGACTACACATTTTCTCCCCAGCTCCTGAGACAAATACTGTGAAACTTAGTCTTCCAGTCATGGAACCCTTTGGAGGACGTTCCACATCACCATCTCCAACCACAGAACTCATGAGAGGTGCCGGCACTACACCTATATTGGCCAATGCACCAGAGGGAGGCTTTGGGGAAGCAGTTGAGACTGCCGAAGAAGCCACTGCCCCTGCTGCATCTGCAAAGGAGGAAAAACAATCTGATTTTGTTTGGGGTAGCACTACCTCAGAGGCACCTACTCCTGTTGCTGCAACCTCTGCTACCATTACAACATCTTCTGCAACAGAAGATTTTTTTGGTGCTCCTTTTGAGCCTACACCACCGTCGGTTCCCACGGCAGTTGTCACTCCTTTGTCTGTTCCTCCTCAGACAGAATCTGTTGACAAAGACTTGTTTGGCTTTGATAATGAAATCTGCGATTTGAGTGATCAGCCTTTATCGGCCCAACCATGTGCTCCTCCACCTTCTCCTTTTGGTGGATTGGACATTGGATTGACATCGATTGGGGGAACTGCTTCTCCTGATCTTAGAACACAAGCTATAGCAAATGCAGTTGGTGTTGCAATGCCTATGCCTGCTCAGCAACAGCAAAGAATTCCTGCAGCTTCATCTGGTCTTGAAGACCTTAATTTTGCTATCAGCCAAGCAATGCAGCCTAAACTATCCCCTGTCCTTGCTGCTTCTCCAACCTTCTCTTTACCGGGGCCTAGGCCAGCATATGTTGGGCAACCTTTTCCTGTTGGAATGATGCCTGGTCTTCCTCTTGGTAGTGCTACCCCTCCAACTTCAACGTCTATGAATCAGTTACCTGGTGCTATTGCCGGCACCCCTACTGGTCGGGCTTCTTCAACACCAGGTTATGGTACTCCACCTTCTGGAATGAGCTCTCCTGCTAAATCAATATCAGGTGCTGGAGTTCCCATGGCAGGTGAACTTTTCTTCAACTGTGATTTATTTTTTCCTTGTCAGGCATATGGTTCTTCCTCAAAGCTAATTCAGTATTATATTAGTTCATGATTTGCTATAATTAGATTCTAAAGCAATTATAAAGGTACAAATAATATTTTGAACTTTTTGTTATGTGTAAAAAAAATGTATGGATTTCTATTTTAGTTTAAATTTAAAAATGAATATCTGTCAATAGTAAAACTATTTAATCCATGATATCTTTTCATGTAACATCAATTTAGTGTTTCGCCTAATTGTGAAAAAGAGGGAATGAAATATATTAGCATATTTGTTGGAGTAACCACATTCCTGATATATGATACTTAACTTTTTCCTGTTATACTAATTGCCTGTTTGCCTTGCTTATTATGCATGCTTATAATGTGCTAATACTAACACTTAACTTTGGGTCATTTAAAACATTTTCTTTCTAATATGAATATTTGTAAAAGTTTGTTTTCAGATGAACTCTACTTAATGTAAGTATTTTTATTATAATTATATTTGATTGATATTTTTTATTGCATTTCTAGTTGCTTAGGTAAATTTTGATGTAATTGCTTGAAGTTCTGTTGATAAAGTTGCAATGAATTTTAAAGGATACAGAAAATTTATAATTAAATTTTTCTCTATGGTTCTTTTCTAACTCAAAACCAGAAGTCATAGATTTAGACTTTAACAATTTAAAATATGCACAAGATTTTTAAGCTTTTAGAAATGTTTTTGTTTATTTATTATTTTAATTTTTTTCATTCAAGACTTTGTATTTTTAATTATATGTAGAATCTCTAACAAATATATGCAAGTTTATTCTATAAACATGAAAGTGAAAACTCATAAACTTATGTACTTAAAAAATCTAAATTGTTAAAAGATTTTCTGCAGAAAAGTTTTGTGATGTTTAATTTTTTATATTAATAAAAGGTGTAAAACTGTGTTAGTATCTCAAGTAATATAACAGTTTTGAACTGTAGATAGGGGGATTTTATAACTATAATATTATAAATTTTTGAAAATTTTAAATCTTTTATAAAATATTTATAATTAGCATTTTTTGATATTAAGTTGTACTGCATCTCTTTAAAGAGATATTAATCTTTTTAAAATGTCATCTCAAATGTTTCATGTGAAACTCTGCATTTTGGAAAAAATTTTCTCTTTACACCATATACAGGAGGATTTGATGCTTTTGGAGATACTCTTCAACCTCATGCTACTGTTCAGAAAACAACTACATCACAAGAAAAAACAGGTGGCTCTAGCATATTAAAAGGAGATCTGGATTCAACTTTAGTCAATCTTGTTTCGAATTTAGATATTAATGGACCTAAGCAAGCTCTTAAAAAGTAATCTTCATTTTCTATTAAACTTTTCACCATAATTTGTACATATTTTTGTAGATTTGACTTATACAAAATTTCCATAGCTTTTACTTATATAAAATTTACATTACTCTATTGTCAAAGTGTGAATACCATTAAATTATTACCTTCTTTGTCTTATTTGTGATAATTCGGGTAAGAAAAAAAAATTCTTGCTGGTGAATAGGAAAGTAAACTGCTCAGTATCAATTGGTTTGTAATCCTTCATCCTATAAGAAAAATCACTTTTAATGCGCAAATCAAATATTGATTTTCAATCTGCATTTTTAAGTATTTTTCTTTGATACTTTCCTTTTAATGTTCCTCTTTTTTAAAAATTTTTTTTAGTACATAACTTTTAAAAGCACTTTCTATTTAGTTCTTCCATTTACTTTTTTTTAAAAATTTTGCTTAATGTTGCAAGAATAATTTTTGCTATCCTAATTTTATTTAAAGCAGCTTGTTTTAATGACAAAATAGGAAATTTAAATAAGAAAATAGAATATTAATTTAATTTTTTTAAAAAACTGAATTTAAAATACTTATTTAAAATACTTATTTAAAATATTAATGAATTTTTAAAAAATTATTTCAAATATTGTAAAACAGAAGTAGGTATAAAATTTTTTTTAATCTAATATTTATGCATTCTATTATTTAAGTTAGTTTTGATGTATTTTTTGAAATTTTAATATAAATTAAGATTATAGTCTTGTTTGCTAGTCTGTGCATCCCTCTCATATGAAATTACTTCTGAAATTTTATTTTAATAAACGATTCTTCTCTCCAACTATTTATAACAGTTATGTTATGTCTATATGTTTTAAATTTATAAATTGCTGATAATAGAAGCCAATCTTATTATAATTGCTCTTAAAACATAGGCAAAGTGGTCATCAATGGGGCTCTCCAAAACAACCTGCAAAAACCACAGGTCCGGCTGGATGGACTGCACCTGCATCAGTAGTACCTGTTAGTGGAGGAGCTGTTCCTTCAACTGCTGGGTGGTCAGCTTCTCCTCAACATGGATTTCCTCAAATGGTAATATTCAGTTTAGTGTTATAGGAAAGTGTTCTTGTTATGAAGATAAGTAGAGACCTATTGAAAATGTTTCTGAAATTCTTATTTCATTTAAATCTATGGTTATTCTTTATTTCTTCAAAATTTGTTTAATTTGAAGAATTGAAATTGTTCTAAATATGTGGTTGGAAATTTACTAGTAAGGTTAATAGATTAGTAAATATAACTTCAATTGTGATATTTACCATTCATAATAAGTTGCTGAATCTTTTCAGAATGCCTTTGCAGTAAAATCAAGTTGTGGAAAAATATTTATTCGTGTTTTAAAATAAAATTAAGTCTGTTAATTTCTTTGCATTTGATTCATTTTTAATTATTTTCTTAGCATTGACATTCAATTATGGATAAATGTCAAACATAACTTTGTGTTGAAAGAGTACTTGAAAAAATAATCTCATAATTTAATTGATAAAAGCAATTTTTTAACTTTTATTCTTTACTGTTGAATTATAGATTGCAGTAAATGTCTTTTAAATTATTAAAAACACAATCAAAATGTTGGTGAGATTATATATATATATATATATATATTTCTTTAAAATAAAGGGGGTGGGAATTTTAACCCTATGCACTGAGAAAAGTAATGTGAATGCGAGTTGGGTTGACTAGGGCACCTAGCCCCATTAATGGCAGACTAAGCAGGACTTAACGGTCTCTACTTGCCTTGGTCAACTTCATTGAGCCTGTTAATGGTGGAAGGACCAGCACTTTGTCCTGAGTACTCCTGGTTGAGTGGGTAGGTGGGGTGTCCAGGCCTCTTACGATTGGTTGCTGGCCGGGTGCAAGGGTATGCCATTGCTGATATTGCTGTTGCTTTACGAGGTAGACAGATATGACTTAATTTTCCGTAGTCATTAATAATTAAAATAATATAGGATGGTTTAAACAATTAAATTTAAAGGAGAATATTTTGAGGTCTTTTAGATTTTATATTAGGGGGATATTTAAGGATGCTAGATACTTCCTCATTATCAATATTTTCTAAGTTTTTGAACAATTCCCTAAATTTATGAATTTGTTTATTGTGTTAGAAATAAGAAAGTCCAATTGTTTTAAGTTAATCTAAAAAATGAATCTACATCTTTTTACCATTCTGTTGGTATTTTTTTAAATTTTAACTGTTAAAAATAATTGTCAAAATGCCCTGTTTTTATATGCTGGTTGAAAGGCATTAGAGTCAAAAGGTTAAAATAGCACTTTAGATTTTAAAATATGGCCAATAAGGAGTATGTCAGTTGAAATTCAGCTACCAGTTTGGAGATAATAGAATTCTTAAACAGAGCAAAGAAACTATATAAAGTGAAGTTTTCAGCTGCACATGTTAATTAAATCCTTTGTATATGATACGCAATGATAAGGAGTTACTGGAGTCAATTGCACTTGCTATAAATATCAAATAACTTTATTTCCAATGTTAAAATATATCTTGTAGTTAGATGCAACATTGATAACCAAATTTAAAATACATAATATCATTAAATATACCAGTTTAATATTTGTGTATTTTTTTAGGCACAGCCAACCACAGCTACTGGTCAGTGGGGAGGTGTTATTGGCGGTTCTTATCCTCAGCAACCTGCAGCAGCTGCAGGTGTCTTCCAGCAACAACAATTTATGGTGAGTAATTCCTTGTTTTTCTTTAAATAATGAAAATTGTATGTTAATTTTTATCAATGTGTTAAAATTCAATTTTGACTGTTTATTATCTATAGGGAAGGCATTGTTATTTATCAGTTTGTAGACTCATAAAAAGTACTTGATTTTTGTTTTTAAAAAATTTTTTTAAAAAAAGGTAATGGAAAAGACTGTTTTTTATAGAGATGTGCAAGGAAAACATTCTTTCCCTTAAATGTTAAATATTATAAATCGAAAATATAATAGAGCTTTGTTTTTTGGACGTATATACAGCGAATAAAATGGAAGAATTTAAGAAATGCATAGTTTCAAAACTTTTCATCTGTATTTATAGAGTGAATGCATTTTTTCTTTAATCTATTTTATAAAATGCATTAGCAATTAAGGAAAAAATTTACCATTGCAATTTAATATTTTTGGTTGAAACGCATTTTGTTTGCATGAAAAAGTAAACAATTTGAAGCATTTTCTCTTGAATGATTTTTAAATCTTGCTGCTATAGCACAATCAATCTAAAATAATATATTGTTTGCAAAGTTGTTAGCTATGATAAAAAACATAATGTTTAACAGCATTCAGCTAACAGAACTCAGCTTTTATATTTAAGCATTAAATCTCAATGTTTCTGGTCAAATTAAATGGCAAATTGTAAATTTCTTAAAGAAAATTTCCCTATAAGTTACTTTTTGCCTTGAGACAGAGATATGTCCCAAATAGCCTTGAAGAAATCACCTTAAAACCTTAAATATCTTTAAGAAATTAGTGAATTTAAACCCATTAATTTTGAAAATTGTATAAATTTAGACATGAAAATTTCACTATATTGGGAAGAAGGGAGAATTTGAAATTTTAAAATTATATTAACAAAATTGTCAGCATTATCTACATTAATAATTTCCTCACCATTGTATTTTTGTATAATTTCCATAAATAATTGTTAGAAGTACTTTAAGTCCTCAATTATGATGTCTTGAGGGATTAAATTTGTAACCCATTTCTTTGTTTGACTTATCAATTATGTAAAGCTCCAATATTTAAAATATTTGTATATCGAGTTTGACGGAATCTGTATACAAAATTATATCATTTACTATTTCATATTAAAATATGAAGTCCCCCCTCCAGCCCTAAAGATATTTTTTGAAATGAAAGCATTTGAATACATTTATTCATATACACTAATTGGGATTTTAAAAATCAATAAAAGGGGGGAAAACAATTTAAATCTTTTGAATCAGTTTTAACTCAGGATAAAACATTGATTTCTTAAATATATAATTTTTAATTTTATTTTCATATAAGTATGATGAAAAAAGTTTTATTTGGTCTCTTAAAAATTTTTTTTAGTTATGTTTAGAATCAGTGGCAGCATTTTCAAAAATGATATTCATCCAACTAATAGTAATCTGTTTATTTTAAAAGAAGTTTTTCACATATCAGATTTCTATTATTATTCTTATAAAAGCTAAGTGTTTTCATTGTGATAGTTTATATATTTCCCCCTTGCTTCTTAACTATTGAGTACACTAGATAGAGAAATAAACATAAGAATTCTCTAAAAGAAACATATACTCATTTAAAATTAAGCCATGTATATATTAAATTCCTCAATATCTTTGTATGAAAAATATGGTTACAAAATATGCTTAAAAGGTATGAAATTTTTGTAGTAATCACTCTTTGTATATCTTGTTTATATATTCTTCAATAAACAAGGATTAATATTCTGGTAGGATATAAATTGCCATAGATAAAATGCTTAACAAGATTGATTGAATCTTAATTTTGAAGTTTCCTACTGTGAAAAGGTGAATGTTCAAATGATATTGTACTTTAAATGTTAAAGAATAATTCGTTATTTTACAACTTCTGATATGTGAATATAAGGAGATTAATTATTGTTTATTCGAATGAAAAATGTTTGTTTTTACAACTGATTATTAGGCGGCATCTACAGTTTTGATAATATAATGTGCCATTGATTCAACAGCAAGCCATTGTAATACTTGATTATGGAATATCTATTTTTGTTCTGAATCATAAAATTTTAAATTACAACTTTAAATAAAAAAAAGTTGAATTCCTGACCCATATTCTGGTGCTACTAAATGTTTAAAAAATACTCAAAAGTATAAACATCTTATTTGAATATATTGGGAAAAGCAGGACACAATTGCAGTTGAAAATTGCAAATATATTTTCCATGAAGGCACTGAATTGCTTTATGGAAAAACCTTTTAACACTTGGCAAATTTATTTTTCATCAATTATTTAATTTTCTATTTAGACTGGAGGAGTGAGACCTCCAATGGGTGCACCTGTAATGGGAGGAATGCCACCAATGGCTGGTATACCACCTGCTGCTCCAATGCAGCCGCCTGCATATGGTGGTGGTTTTGTTCCTCAGGTGCCTCTTATGCCTGCTGCAGGCCCTGGAATACCAACACAAGCAACATCTGTCAATGATCCCTTTGGTGCCCTGTGAAAGAAAGGGTAGGTGCTGATTTGTAATCTGTATTTTTATGCATAAAAATTTTATAAGAATGGCTGTACCTAAAGAGACAAACTGAACAATTTTTTATTGATGAATAAATTATTTACCCCTGAAACTTTGAGGGGCTAGTTCATTTAGAACATACAGAGGTTGAGCTTTGACAGAAAATTTTTCTTATATGGAAGGTATGAGTGGCTGGTGTAAGAGATGGGTGGATACCTGTATTCAATCTGACAACTACAAAACAAAAGGTTCACTTATAATTTGTCATTGCTTCCAAGTCAATTTTCCTCCTTTTCAGATTTCTATTATGTGCAGTCCCTTATTAACCCAGTTAACGAAGAGTGTTAAAGTGAAAGTCATTCATTTGCAGCTCATTAATACTTCTGTTATTTAAAAAAGAGGGAGGGGGTGAATATGGAACTTTAATATTTCCTACCTATTTTAATAGTTTTGTATCTATTTACTGTAAAAAGATAGACATATCTCAAAATATGATAATGCATGTTAGATAAAATTAGTACTTATCTGGGTTAAGATTTTTTTTCATTTTTTAAAAAAAATTTAGATTTTAATACATTTAATGAAGTTTAAATGCTGCTGACTAATATTAAAAACACATCTCATTTTCTTATGTTTTCCATTTTATGTCAATGTGTTTCATATTATGTCATTTTTTACACAGTTATGATTTTACTTTGGAATAAATTGGTTTTCATCTTTAATATTTTTATGTAATGTTTGCCTTTATAGTTAGAAAAAAATATATTACTGGGTTTTCTTTGTAAAATATTTTTTTTATTTGTATTTAAAGTTTTAACCCAAATATCTCTTTGTATGAATTTTCATGTCAGAGAAGGTTAACAATTACCTTGAAGGACACAAATAAGTTAAACATTTTCACACTCAAAAGCAACCTTTAACAGAACATTTAAATATTTGCTATAATTAAAAGGGTATAAATTTATACCAAAATGTTTTCTAATTTTTCTGGTATTTAATCATCAAAATTTGAAATTTTGGTTATAAATGTTGAAAAAATTAAATACAAATCAAAGAGGATTTAAATTACAGAAAACAACTTTCTCAGTCTCCATAATTTCCCAGGTGTATATGGCTCTTGCCCTACTTGTTCAGTTGATATTAGCATCTTATTTTCCTTCTAGGGGGAATTGAAGTAGATTGATTATTTCATCTCTTTTTAAACAAGCAATTTTTAGAGATGTTTGAAAGATATAATAAATATTGCAAGATGGATCACTTAGCTATAGCTCCCTTGTGGAAGATAAGTTTTTGTTTTGGAAACTTTTTTGCAACTTTTGCCTTCTATGTTTTTTTTTTTTTTTTTTTTTTTTTTTTTTAATTCTTGGTGTTGATATAATTTTAAAAAATCGATCATTGCAATTTCAGATGAAGTCGGCAAAAAGTTAATTTTAAGTTTATTAAATAAAAAATTTTTTTAACAAACCTGATTAAAACAACAGGTGAGTGTCTCAAAAAAATAGCTCATGAATTTGTTCAGCTATGAATCATATGATTAAGAATCAAATGGGCAACTTTGGTAAATCTTTACATCCTCTGTTATAATCTTTGATTAGATGATATTTCTTGAGTGCCTTGAAAGACATTTCTTGAACTTTCTATTGGTTCATTAGGTGTGCTTTATTTCAGAGTTCACTATCACTATGAGTTACTATGAATTTGACTGTGAATTCATTCCTAAATAAAGTTTATTCTAATGCAATGGGAAATTATAGAGCATAGCAGTAACAACAAAGAGGTGGGGCAGTTGCGATATATCATTTAAAATATATTTAACATTTTTAAACCACCCCTAAGGGAAACACACACAAATTATATAAAAGTATTTAAGCTGACAATGAATATGTATCATACCAGGAACATTGTGTTAGTTTTAAATTGGACAATATTTGATTTTGCATGGATTTGTTCAGTACTGCTAGTTTGGCATATTTCCTATTCAATGAATATATTAATATGGCTGTAGTTTTTTATCAATTTCTTATAAAAGATCTATGAAGAAACTTATCATTTAAATTCAAAGAACTTGGTTGATGGTTGCATTTCTATTTAGGAGCACTATCTAAGAATTATACTGCATTATTAAGGTGAAAATTTTACGAGTGTAGTTTAAAGTATGGATCTGTCAGCACTCAATATATTAACTCAAAATGCCTGGATTTATGGGTTTGAATAAAATTTCAATAAATCTGTGTGAAGGATTGACAATTGATTTAGTTTGCAGAATCATTTCGTAATCTTATTCATATTTTTAAATTTTTATTTTTCTGTTGCAGAATTTTCCAATGACGATCTCTGGACTGGCTAAAGAGCTTCGGCTAATAATGAATCATTGCCTTTATTTCTTTAGCGTTTACCAGTTAATGAAATGTGATGAATAATCTTGTAAAATATGATTTGTTGCATTGTATTGTAGTTATTATAAATGTCCCTGTTATTAATGTTAGATATTTCCCCTATAATATAAATATACCTGTGAATATACACTATTTTGTTCCTACTGTATAGCTGCTGGCAGTGTTGTATTTTTCTGACTGACTCTGCTGTCATACAATCTGTTTGTGAGTGTTTAATGTTATGAACTATTAATTCTCACAATGTTACGTTTAGTTTTTAAATCCTTATTTTCTATTGGAATTATTTTCATACATTTTAGCGAAGTATTTGAGTAAGAAGGCATTTCTCTGGTTAAATGCTAGTTGCAGTAACTTTTCCATTGTTAATTTAATTTTATTTTTTGTTGCAAAAAGAATAAAACTATTTTGACAACATCTAATTCAATCCAGATTTCTTGATGTCACATTGGATTTAATCTTCAATGTCTTAGTAACTTTCTAGGTAATGTTGTATGTATACTAAATAAATCAAACATTTCTTCATCGTGGATCACGAAGCAACTTGCATTTAGTCCGAGTTTTCTTCATATTCATATGTTTTTGTCCCTTAAGGAGACATTCGAATGAGATGTAGTTTATGTTAATGGATTAGATTGTAACTATGATGTACTATATAATCACAGTATCCAAACATCTATGAGAAATTATTAATCTGCAGAAGATTCTATGTGCTTTAAGCTTTCGTGCAAGAAATATGAACTGTTGCCATCAATGAAAAAAGTTACGGATATTTTATTGTTGGATTCTTTTTTTAAAAAATTTATTACCAAATTTGATTATTTTAAAAAAATCATAATATTTATTATCTTTATGTACAGATTAACCTCTTTGTTATTTTTAATGTGAAATGTTTTAAAAGAATATTCTATTCCATGTTTCATGTTTTCACTGTTTGTTTTTCTCATGCATTCCAAATCTTGATTTGCCAAATTGTCCATCATTGAAGTGTTATTTATGCTATTCGTTTTTTCTAGCAGTTTTAAATCTCCCAAAGATTTGTGTCTTACAAATATAACTGTCTTCAATAGTAGTTAAAACTTCAAAAGCACATAAATGGTGGGTACATAATAAAAAAATTTCTTTAAAATACAGAATTGTGTTGTTCTTAATTTATATTTGAATGAATTCAAGTTAATACATTTTTGTTTGTTTTAAGTTTTTTTATCCTTGCTATTATGTAAGAAATGATGTAAAGAAGAAAAAAATTGTATCTCAGTATCAATGTTAAACATTTAATTTAAATTTTGCTATTTTTACAAAATTAAATTGCTTTTTTTATTTTAACTAAGGTTTTGTCTAACTATCGAGAGGAAAATTTCTAAAGAAAAATATTGCAACAATATTGACTTGAATAATTGCAATCATTTTTTGCAATAACTTCATCAAACCCTTTAACATTAGCCATTCATCAGTAGTGTATCTTGTACATAATGAAAAAATATATTTCCATTGAATTTTTATTTAATTTAAATAATTATTTTAAAACATTCAAAATTCTTTAATAAAATTTATTATTGACTAAATATGGAAATAATAAAAAAAATAAAATCCTGATTTTCTGGATCAAACTATTTAAACAATTTTTTTCTCCCTATTAAATAGCAATTTTTTTAAAGTCACTGTTGTCCTCTTTAACGCCACAATAAATTTCCTTATACACTATTGCAATTTGGAATAATTCCAGTGAATTTTTCCTAACATGGTGGAACAAAATCCTCTGTTCCCAATCATAGAACCTTTTTCTGATCTGCGAGTGGTTCTGGAAGAAGGCTTTTTTGTTTGGTTTTTTTTATTTTCTGTTCTTCCCTATTTGTCTGTAACTCTATAATTGTAGTAACCATAATAAAACCAAACAAATTATGAAATTAACATCTAATATAATATTAGATTTTATTATAAGTAAAAATATATACACTCTGCATTTAATTTTCTTTAATGTAATTCTGAAACTTTTGTTCCTTGAAAAGCTGTGTATTTTATTAAATTTAAGAGCTCATTTTAATGTTTCTAGAAAAGGTATTTATTTTGAAAAGAATGGGGAGAGGGACACTTATTGTCCACATACACTAATCTTGTCCCTTTTATGTATTATCACTAACATTTATATATAGGTACAATAATAAAATTATGATACACATTTTTTTACCAACTATTTAAAAATTGTACTTGTTAGCATTAATAATATTTAATTAAATTTTTTAAATAATTCTACTAATGAAGTGTGTTGTGGTTAGTAGAATAGGTTATATTCTACTAAGGATTAACTACTAATATGTTAGATCTACAGATTAGATACTTTGTCCTACAGCTAACAAATTTGGCAAATCTATACCTTAGAGCTTAGGAATGTGCACATCAGTAATTCGTTACATAAGAATTTTGCAATGTTTCAAATCCTTTATTGATAATAACCAATTTAATAATTGTGGGAATTTAAGCTAAATTTGGCTATTAAAAAAATGCCTATTTCTAACATTGGATTACAAAAGCTCAAACCATTTTCATTGTTTCATCTATCTAATCATTTCACTTCTTCCCATTGTTGAAAGCTAAAGAATTTAGTTTAATGGCTATGTAGTTTACTAAAGGGATTTTAAGAAAATTTAAATTATACCATTAAATTTGTACTGAATCCACATTTCCTTTTTGATAGTTCCATGGGACTGATGTACATTCAAGTTTCAAGTGTATTATATCAAGCCAATGAAATTAACGCTTTTTTAATATCTCGTATTTAGACATTATCATCGATGTAGAGTTGTATCTCATTGATTTACCTGGAATTAAAGATAACCAATATCTCAAGGTGAATCAACTGATCATTAAAGATGGATAGTACATATATTTCCTCGATTTATAATAAGGATGAATGTGTTGATGCTCTACTGCCAGACTATCTGATACAGAAGTCAAATTTAGTTCGGATATTCTTTGGAGAGCCGAAATGTGCAACTCCAGAGTACTTTGTAAAAATTTTAATTAACTTAATTTTTAAATCAATTACCAAATATATTCCTACCTAAAATATATTTCTCTAACTTCCAAACAAAATTGTTTCAGTGACACTAATTTAATTGCAGTAGAATTCCTTATTCTAGATTTAATTAATTTTTAAACATATTTTTAAGTATATTTTACAAAACTGTAATTGTTCATTGTGCAAACAAATATTTGATTGCATAATCGTTTTCTATTACTGAAAGTTAAATTGCTTACATATTATTAGATTACATAAATGTTATTTTTAATCTACAGTTTGAGAATAAAAATTCGAAATTTAGGATATTATAACTTATCAACGACAAATTAATCAGATTTGTACTATTAATAAGGTTATGATACTATAGAACCGTTTTTAAAAAAGGAGTTGCTAGCATGAAACTATGTCTAAATAATCTAAGAAATTGAATATAACCAATATCTCTGAGGGGCCAGTTGGTTGCTAAAGTCTACTAATATTTCTATAATATACAAGGTATCTCAAAAACTTTGACTGTGGTTGAAGATAAAAAGCAATTTGAATGTCTTCTTTCATAAAGTGAGTATTGTATATACTGATTCGGCATTTTGATTTTCAGGAATAAATAATCCTTCATAGTTTATCTTTGCTTATAATAAAGTACAATGTGTATGTTGGCGCGGTGCAGGCCAGACGGCTCGACCTTCAGCTACCAAATTTGATATATGTATTCCTTGTGCACCCTTTTTTGAATTTTTAATTAATTAAAAAAGCCAAATGTGATATAACTTCCGAAAATATAACGACACAAAATTGATTTTTGCATCAAGTTAAAGCTCAAAAAATTAGCTTTTCAATGATACTGACGTTTTAACCTATAAATTAAAACTCTATTTTTAATGAATTTTTAAGCATTTAATTTAATCGTATTTTTCAACAATTTATTTCGCATAAAATAAAAATAAAATTTTATCTTCTCAAAAAAATGGCTTTTAATAAAATGTTGCTATTACATTTTCAGAAGTTCTGATTTAAAAAAATTAATTACTACAACAAATAGAACAGAAAAATATATTTTTCATCACGTGATTATATGAAATAAAATAAATAGGACATGTGATATTTTTTAAAGAATAAATGCAGGAGAAAAAATTTCTTGATCGTTTGCAATATCAAAATTATTAATTCAATCAAAGAATTAAAATAAATAAAATTTTAAAAGTGCGACAGTTAAAACAGAAAAAGAATTTTTAGAAAAGCACCAAACGATAATCTTCTGAGAGCGAGATTAATTATTTAAAAGCAAGAAATCATAAAAAAAAAACTTGAAAATAGCGTCATTTCAAAGAAACGACGAACAAAAAGCGATAAATAAGTAGAAGTTGACAAGATTTTTTAAATATTAACTTCTGGAAACCGGGGATAAAGGCCATTGTAGCTATAAATGCCAATACCTTATATCTTTCAAGTAGAAGTAAAATACTTTTGCATCCTTTTCTTTCTTTTTTTAAACAATAAAACATGTTTTGAATTGTTACTTTTACTTATGTGAAGATGATATATTGTGCAAATCAAAGAATTCGTCTTAGTGATTGTAATTTATCTCCGCATTTTAATGAATTATGCGAAATAAAAACTCATCTGCTTTCAACTAAGCATACGTAATATTAAAGCTACACTGGTAAAAGCAGGTCAGCTATTTGAAAACGCATCTTCTTTCTAAACGAGCATACATAATAACTAACAATGCAAAATTGTAAAAGCATATAAAATTATATTTTTCCCGCATATTTCGGCATATACATCAAAACTTTCTAACCAAAACAATATCATATTCTCAAATGAGAAAAAACAAATCAACAATCATTCCAAATTAAACAAAAATGTCATTTTCGGCACGTGTCTGCATAAAATGAAACATGATATTTTTGGAAAATAAATGGTTGGAAACGTTTACTATATTTTACTATACATATATTACTAATTCAATTAAACAGTTTCATTTAAGGCAAATATGGCTTAACATCTACAAGGCATCTTCTGTAATCGGAGCCTAACATCTAATTTGTTAACTTTTTGTGATAGACATACATCTCTTAACAAATGGTTTAAGTGAAATATATAATTAGTAGATTGAGGAAAAAAATGCTGATGAATTATTTATTTACATAAATCATCTGCTCTGTGAATCATATTTAACAAAATATTCTAGAGTCAAAAAGTCCTTAAAATAAAAAAAGTGGCACTCCAATCAACTGCATCAATCACCAAAGCTGATCGATCTATGAAAATTTCAACATGACTATTCAATAAAAACTGGCGATTTTAGATCATTTTATCAAGATCTCAAAGAAGCCAATCAGGGTTACTCTAGAATAATTGACCTAGATTATGAAAATGATGATTGTTCTAAACTTTCAATATTCAGAACTGAATAAATCAACTAGATTTGAAGAAAAAAATAGAAATCTTTATTTATTTATTTAGAAGTTGAAATATTAAGAATATTTTACAATTTATAAAGTTAAGTATGTGTGGTTTGGCGCTCCATCGGTAAGATCATCTGACCAATCAAATGTGACAGAAATATATTTTGGTGGTTCGAAATTGCACTTTGAAATGTCCTCAAAGAATTTTATACTAGCATTCCAATTAATTAAAAAAATAAGCTGATTTTTGATAATTTTCCTCAATAACTTCTAAAATTATTGTTGTATAATAATTCATATTATTTTAAGTCCTTTAATAATACGATAGCAATTTAATAATTGTGAAACTTTTTCCAAAATTTTGATATTTTATTTTTAAAAAAATCACTAATTTCCATCAAAAATGATTGTTTTAAAAAGTAAAGTTGAAAAATTCCTTTTAATATTTGCTTAATTCAAAAGACAAATAAGAAGGTGAAGTTACATTAAAACTAAATTTGATGAAAAGGACATTTAAGTTTTTAATAGTGCTTTGAGGGCATAAAATCGATTTTCAACAGAAAGATTCACGTTTTCAATAAACACATCGTAAGATGATTAAAATGAAATGGATTTAATATTTGACCATTTGAACAAGAAATACTCAACAGAGAAATGGATTATCAATATTGAAATGCTTTATAACAGCACTAGTTTTTACCTGCGTCTTCGGACGCGTTTAAATTTTGATGTAAGAACTGACAGTCTAATTACAATGTAAAATGTTATCAAGCCGCATGCATGCGTAAATTTTCAACGCCAATTGGAGCAACTGAAAGACGAATTTTGCAGCAATGCAGATTAAATTTTTGATTTTAATTATTCTGCTTTATTTTTATTCAAAAATATTTCAGAAGGAATTAAAAGATCGATTAATTAACAACAATTAATTTTAAATGTATTAAACCCTACGATTATAAACAGAATCCTTTGGAATAACCGGTCGAAAGCATGTGGGGGGAAAAAACTATGCACTTAAAACTATAAGAGTACTTTTTCGTTTGCCGGGCACAAACGAACAATCGCCAAAGAAATTTGGCGGAATTCGACATCATTTGCTAACGGAAATATACCACTATAAGCATATATGAAAAATATATAGCTAACACAAATACAATTTAATTACAAAAACACACAACGGAACAGCTTTGATATACAGTCATTTTCACCAAAGAAAAAAAAATTTTGTCACCAAATTTTAGCGAAATGGCCGAATGTAACACGAACGGCATCAGTAGCATTTCCAATCGTAAGATTTCAATGAAAGCTGCAGCAAATTGACGGAAATATAGAAAAAAATCATTAAATGCAGTAATATGGAATGTACTAAAAATTTAATCGAAAATAATGAACGCAACCAAAAGGGATACGTACAGCAGGGTAAAAAAAATCATGAGAAATGAACAGGAAAATTCATGTATTAACATAAAAAAAATGATAGCAATGTAAACCCAAACAAAGCGCTAACAAAAAATTACCAACCTCTCAAAGCATCAAATGGTTGTATATCAAAGCTTAGCCCACACAACTAACCTAAAAACAATTTATTTACAGTGTGTACCTAAAATAAAACAAAACAGCAAGCAAATTATTCAAAATCATTTTGCTGATAAGTCTGGTTAAAACCAAATCAAGCCAAGAACACATGTTGCACATGCGTTAATTTCAGCGCCAATTAAGGCAACACAATGCGTGAATTTTCTACATCAGCTGGGGTAACGTAATACAGAATAGAAATTTTTAATTTCCTTTACTATGTTTTATTTTAATTCAAAAGTATTTCATAATGAATCCGAAAGATAGATTAATTAACAATGTTTAGTTTTAAATGCGCTAATAAAATACACAGAATCTTTTGAAATAATTGGTCGAAAATATGTATGTTAAGTCTAACCTCATTCAAGTGAAAAAAAATCGAAGGTTTTCTCATTTGGTGGTAGAGAAATGAAAATCTCTGGTGGAAAAGTTATGTTTTAATTAATAAAAAATTAACCACTCAATTAATTGGAATAAATAGTAGCCTATGTTCTATTCTAGACTATAATCTATCTCTGCGCTGAATTTCATCCAATTTCGTTCAGCTGTTCTGACGAGATTGACTAACACTATCCATCCAAGCTTTCACATTTATAATAGTAGTATAGTAATGGAAATTTCAAACATTTGCTTAATAATGAAGTTAGTCATAAAAACTATCCAAGGGTAAAGCTTGAAAATATCATACAAACAAGTAGATTGGATTGTCACTAAACAACACATTCAGTGATTTCTTATCGTGAATGCAAACAGCAAGGATAACAGGCTATCGTTTCCCAGTTTCCATTGATTACTTGTATTATCCTTTCATTCCACATTCATAATAATTTCGAAAAGAAACAAATTAACAACAGACGCATGATATGGTACCAGCCTTAAGGTATAATCATATGGTATAATCTATGAAAACCCCTTTCGGAATTAAAAAGTAGGATGATTGGAAAATATGACCGCTAGCACGTTATTGATCAGATAATCATTTGTCTGATGATCGGTTGCTTTTGCATGCTTAGCACAACGCAGCAAACATTTTCGGTAAATAATGGCGATTGTCGCGTTGATTCTCTACAACTATTAATATTATCTTTGTTTCAGCTTTTGTTTTGTTCCGACTGGCAACGGTGTAAAAGTAAACAAAAAATTTTAGTTCTTAGATTTCAATAAAAGAAGTGGTGTTTTTTTTTGAAAATGGCTTTGAGTTTTGAATTTACGCCATAAATATATGCCTTTTTATCTAAGAAACTAAAACAGAGTATTTAATGAGAATATCTGAGTAAGAAATATTATCTGATTCGATGTCAAACGTGACATCTGGCGTCCGCGACAGGATACGATTGCTTTTTAAAGGCCCTATCACACGGCAAAATATCGTCGGTACTTTCACCAACAAACGACGACGAAAGTGACGTCACTTCAGGATTTGCTGTCTGGTAAACCTAAAAACTTAGGTTTACGTTATAGTGCATTTATCGCTCTTTATCCGTTTCTCCTACTTAGTGAATATCGGCAGTTTTCTTATTTCATAATTCGTGGGATTCTAGTCAAGATGGTGCTTAAATTTATAATTAAATCCTGGATAATTTCTTAAAGTGATCCGATTAGCTTTCAATGAATATAAAAGCCCATGGTAGCAATAATAGTTGTAATTTTTTTTAAAAACTCAAACTATCTTGGAATTTGTAGATATGTAAATTACGAAGCCAATGCAATAAAATTCCATTGCTTTAATAAATTGCAATTATATTGATGCATTATTGAATTTATTGGAATTGAATCACTTTTGCTTCTAATTTAATTTTTTGAGTGCTTAATACAATGAATATAATAAGGATTGTAAAATGAGACAAGTTGCACATTTATCGAATTTAAAAATACTTTTCTAGCCATTTTTTCTTTTGAATGTCTTTTTCATTTCTAATAGTATCAATCTTATTGTCAGTTATTGTAAATATTTATCGTACCATTCAACTAATTGTAATGTTTTCATCAAAATCAATAACAATGAAATGTGAAAAATAATAAAACTTTTTAATTATTCTTATTAACAGTTTTGTAATTATTTTTGTAGTAATAATGACTAGTTAGTAGTAGTTTTTGTAGTAATAATGGCAATTGTTTCTAATTTATTAAAATTAGTAACAATAAATTCTGTAAAATAATGAAACTTTTAAATTTTTCTTAGTAACAGTTTTGTAATTTTTTTTTGTAGTAATAATGACAAGCAAAAAAAAAAAAAAAAATGCTCCTTTTGTGTTTGTATTTTATAAATTCCTTTAAATGCATCTTATCAATATTAAATTTAAAACAAAAATATTTTGAAAAGTAAAATGATTTGTGGGTGTGCATCCAATTAAGCTTAAAAGGTGCATACCATCATAAATAGTGCTGAAATTTTAAAATCAATATTAAGTACCTTAAAAGTGCTTATTTTTCTAGAAAAGAGCAAATAAAACAAAAGTTGATAAATAAAACAGAAGAGGGGGGCCAATACATTTAAAATAAAATTAAATAACTTTTGAAATCAAATGATTTTTGTCTATATGAAAACTGATATTTGTTGGATCCATCTCGACAATTTTAGGTTTTGTGTACATAAAAATAAAAACTACTGTGTCTAGATGTGCAGTGCAAATAATTAAAGTTAGGAATTTGAAATATGGCAAGAAATTGATTCTAGGACATAAAATATTTACTAAGAACATATTTTTTTGGATTTTAATTAAAAATAAAAACAATATTTAAAAACATTACCACCATATCATTGATTAAGAAGTATTTTTTACTCTTTTAAATTTGATTGAATGTTTATTCCCTCCTATTTATTTTTTTAAATTAATTTTTGAGAAAGTATATTTAACTCAATTTGTATTTATCATTCTTTTAATTAATTTTTATTTTCCCAAAGAAGTTCAAAATTATAAAACAATTAATTGAATAGGATTCTTCATTTGATAAATATTGGTAAATTCTAAGGCATTACACTATTTAGACTCGCTCATTTCTAAAATTGCTCTTTAAAAAAATTTGTTAAATGTTTTGTTTTCATTTTATTTGCAACTACAGAGCTTGTTTTTTTTAAAAAAAATCTTTGTGGATTTATTACCAGTATTTGTGATAAATAGGAATCATTAAATAATTTTCATTCAATGATAATAATCAAAAAATAATTTTCCAAAATATGTTATTGCATTTTCCTTAGTTTTTTTCAAAGCTAAAGTATTAAAACTTCATTTATCTTTACATGGATATTAAAAAACAGGTTTGTCGTAAAATTTCAAATTGCCAAGCATTTAAATAAAATAATAACCTCCACATTACATCAGGAATGAGAAGCAATAAAACACTTGTTTTTTAATCTGACCATTTCCAAGTGTGTGGTTATTCCATGCATCTTTCTCAATGCAAATGTATAATCAGAAATATCATTCTAAATTAACTGTTAATTTGTTAAATTTAAAGAAAAAATGTGGAAAAAGAAGCCTGAATTTTATTGTCTATCATCTATTAAAAAATAATTTTTGAGAATGTATATTGGACTCAATTTGTATTTATCATTCCTTTAAATAATTTTTATTTCCCCACACCAGTTCAAAATTATAAAACAATTCCATTCCAAAACTATTTCTAATGGTATCTATAGTAGTTTTTTGCTAATGATAAAAATATGATCTTTTTATATTTTTGTCAAAACCAAATATGTTTTATATTTCTTCACTATTTAGTCTCACTCATTTCTAAAATTGCTCTTTAAAAAAATGTTAAATGTTTTGTTTTCATTTTATTTGAAACTACAGAGCTGTTTTTTAAAAAAATCTTTGTGCATTTATTACCAGTATTTGCAAAAAATAGGAATCATTAAATAATTTTCATTCAATAATAATAATCAAAAATAATTTTCCAAACTATGTTATTACATTTTTCTTAGTTTTTTCAAAGCTAAAGTATTAAAACCTCATTTTTTTACATAGATAATTAAAAACAGGTTTTTCTTAAATTTTTAAATTGCCAAAAAAAAAAGAAGAAAAGAATATTATTTAAAAAAAAAAACCCTCTACATTACATCAGGAATGAGAAGCAATAAAACATTTGTTTTTTAGTGTGCCCATTTCCAAATGTGTGGCCATTCTACGCATCTTTCTCTATGCAAATGTAGCATCAGAAATATCATTCTAAATTAACTGTTAGTTTGTTAAATTTAAAAGAAAAAAATATGGAAAAAGAAGCCTGCATTTTATTGTCTATCATACAAAAGGTGATTTCGTTTTTTGCTAATGATAAAAGTATGATCATTTTTATATTTTTGTCAAAACCAAATAGTATGTTTTATATTTCTGCAACATTGTAGGAACATCTAAGTATTAAAATTTAAAATCACTATTATATTTTTAACTCTAACATTGAGTTAAAATTTTTTAATTATATAAAAGCTGTTAACAAACTATTTAAGGAATTACTATAATCAAAAGATTATATTATTATTTGAATAAATAAAGACTGAATATGGTCAAATATATTTCACATAAAGAAAACAATTCACATCAGAATTAATATTTTTTTTTTATTTACTTAAAAATATCCTGTTGAATATCTGAAAATTCCATCACAATTTCACAATCCTTCTAGATAACTATACCCCATACGGTAGTGCCAGTTTTTTTAAAGTTGGGGCAATAAGTTGTTCCACAGAATGGAGAAAAGATACCGTACTTTTACTTCGCTTTTTTCATTCTGTCGAAACTATTTTTAGTATTTAGCAATATGTAACATTAAATGCACGCTTTTTCAATATTATTGTAGCGCCAACCGATCCCTTTCTTGGCACACTACGTCACAGAAAAGTTTCACATGATTGGTTGAATTTCGTTTGTAAACAATATTTCCCTCACTATCGTGGACATTTTCAAGCAGGTTAGAAAAAGTTGACGATGACGGAAAACTTGCTTGACCGGTTGCCAGAGGGCACTAATCGACAACTATCGACGAAAGTTTCGCCGTGTGATAGGGCCTTAAGAGTAAGTACGAAACATTTCAGCATTTGTTTTGATTATGGAAACTGTTTTGAAAGATAGGAAGCAGCTGAGAAGACTGTTTACTACAGCGTGCAATTCCTTTGACAAGGCAGAAAATCAACTGAGTTGTGCTGATAAAATCAATAAATTAAAGCTAATTGAGGAGAAAGCTTTATTGATGATAGCGTGTGAAGAAAAATTTAAACAGTTGTTGTTTTCCGAAAACACTTCCGATTCTGAAATAGAGAGAGAAGTAGATGAGTCAGAAACTTACATTGATCGCTGGAGATCTTTAAAACAAAAGTTAGAATCATTTGTGATTGAACAGTTATCTCCTAAAAATGAAAGTTTTAATATTGTTACGAATACCTTATTAAATTATCCAAAAATAAAATTACCTACTTTTGACGGTAATGTACGCAATTGGCTATATTTTTGGGAACAATTCCAAAAAATTGATGAGGACATTAATATCGATTCTCACGATAAATTTTCATATTTTTCTCAAGCAATGGAACGAGGTAGTCCTGCTGAAGAATTGGTTAAGAGTTTTCCTCCAGGTGGTAATAGCTACGAAAAAGCTTTAAAACAATTAAAATTGCGTTTTGGTAGAGAGGAATTATTAATTCAAGTATACGTTAGAGATTTACTAGCATTAGTTCTTCAAAAACAGAACTATTCAAAAAATTCGTTAAGAAAGTTGTTTGATCAACTCGAGAGTAAACTACGTTCACTTGAGCTATTAGGTGTTACTAGGGAGAAATATGCTGCGATGTTATTTCCTCTAGTTGAGTCATCGCTACCCGAAGAAACTTTGGTTGCGTGGGAGCGTTATAGATCAGCTCATCGTAGAGTTCGTGGAACGAACACGAATGATTCTGATCATAATTCAACTAAAATGGAGAAAAGTGATTTAGAATTTATTTTAGAATTTTTACAAGATGAGGTTGAATCAGAAGAACGCATTCTTCTTGCTTCTAGAAGTTTCAACGCTTCTAAACCGAAAACGGAAGTGAAATATGATAAATTTCCTGGTGATAAAAAAATGAGTGAAAATAAGACTAGGAATGTAAAGTTTTATGAGGCGCCTAGTGCAACTGATCTTTTGACATCGTCGCAAGTGTCAAAACAGTGCATATTTTGTTCTAATGCACACTATTCTGGAGATTGCTTTAAAGTAAGAAAAATGCCTTTGAAGCAAAGAGAGGCAATTGTTCAACAATCTCATAATTGTTTTTTATGCTTAAAAACTGGACATTCTGTCAGAGATTGTAATATCAGAGCTAGTTGTTTGTGTTGTGGCAAGAAACACCACATTCTTCTGTGT
Source organism: Argiope argentata (assembly GCA_026289955.1). Lineage (NCBI taxonomy): Eukaryota > Metazoa > Arthropoda > Arachnida > Araneae > Araneidae > Argiope > Argiope argentata. The sequence continues at coordinate 59,549 of JAOUZG010019412.1, read as the reverse complement.
AGAAAAATGAACCCGATATCTGAGTCTAAAGACAAGGAATCACCTGAAGTTAATAAGAGAACTGATAGTAGCTCGGAAATGGATCAAGCTCTTTCCAACTTGTCTACCACTCCAAACGTAATCCTGCAAACATTTAAAGTTGTAATTAGAGGCAACGGGAAAAAACGTGCAGCAAGAGCTATTGTCGATACTGGTTCACAGCGGTCATATTTACTACGAGCTACAGCTGAAGAAATGAACTATGAGCCTAATGACCTTGAATATTTGCAGCACTCCCTATTTGGTGGCAAGCATACTGGGGTATGTAAACATGATGTATATACTTTGTATTTATCGAGTGTGCATGAGAATTATAATTGTAATTTTAAAGTTCTTAGTCAACAAATTATTTGCAAAACTGTGCCACCTACTGTGAATGAGGTTGGTGTGAAAGAGTTAGCTGCTTATAATATAAATATTGTGGATAATTGTGAAGATCCTATTGAAATTCTTATTGGAGCTGATGTAGCTGGGAAGCTCATGACAGGCGGTCATCGTGCAATGTCTTGTGGACTTGTAGCAATTGAAACAAAACTTGGGTGGTCTGTTATGGGACGAATAACTGATACGGCGAGAAGTGAATGTTCATCTTTATTAGTTAAGTGAATGTTCATCTTTATTAGTTAAGTCCATGTTATCTACAGCAGAGAAAATAACAGATTTATGGTCCTTGGATACTCTTGGCATTACTGACCCATCTGTGAAGAAAAGCCAGATCGAGTTACAAGAAGCTGCTCGAATGCATTTTCTAGATACAGTTCATTTGGTAGATGATCGTTTTGAAGTAGATTTGCCTTGGTTGGAAGATCATCCACCACTTCCAAATTATTTTGATTTAGCAAAGGGGAGACTGAACAAGACTGTTAAACGTCTTAAAACCGAGTCTAATTATGAAGCTTACGAAAATGTTTTTAGGGAATGGCTTGAGGAGGGAGTAATTGAGGAAGTTGCCAAAAATGATCAGGCTCTAGTACATTATCTGCCTCATCGAGAAGTTATCAAGGAGAATAGTACTACAAAAATCCGGCCTGTCTTTGACGCTTCGGCCAGAGCAAAAGGATTTCCTAGTCTCAATGATTGTTTAGAGAAGGGTCCGAATCTAATAGAGCAAATTCCGAGTATTTTAACCCGATTTCGAAAAGAGAAGATCGGTGTTATTGCTGACATCCGAAAAGCCTTTCTACAAATAGGTGTTTCACCCACGGATAGAGATTATTTGAGGTTTTTGTGGATTGGTAATGATGATCAGCTGAAAGAGTACAGACATTGTCGTGTCGTTTTTGGTGTATCGAGTAGCCCCTTTCTTCTAAATTCTACAATTCAGCTTCATTTACAAACTGTTTTGGAAAAAATAGGAACTGGAGAATCTTCATATCCGAAAAGTGTCATTCAAAAACTTGCGCATAGTTTTTATGTTGACAATTGTGTTAGTTGCGTTAACAATGGAAAAGAACTGCAGCAATTTATTAACATTTCGACTGAGGTAATGGCCGAGAAAAAATTCGAGCTTAGAGGGTGGGAGTTCAGTGATGTCCATGCTGATACTTCTGCCGATACAAATGTGCTCGGCCTGGTATGGAATAAAAAATCTGACACTCTACGAATTAATACTGCAAGTGTAAAAGAATTATGCTTTGAAAAGATAACTAAGCGATCAATCTTATCTGCAGCTCATAGATTGTTTGATCCTCTAGGTATATGTTGTCCTGTCATCCTAATTCCTAAATTATTGCTTCAAGAAACGTGGAAGCAGAAAATAACATGGGATGAAGAAGTTGATAAAGTTACGAAAAATACATTTTTAAAATGGCTTAAAGATATTGACTGTTTAGAGAAAATCCGTTTTCCAAGATATTTTGGTTCAGAGATTGCAAATGGAGATATTTCAGTACATATTTTCTGTGATGCTAATAAACATGCGTATGCTGTTGCTGCTTTCATCCGAATACAAACTGATGATTCAGTTAAAGTACAACTTATACAAGCCAGGAGTAGAGTTGCACCAACAGGAAAGGAAGAGATTACTATCTCTAGACTTGAGTTACTTGCAGCTACTATCTCATCAAGGCTTTCAACTTCTATTTTGTCAGAGATTCAGAGTGAAGAAGTTTACTTCTGGACTGATTCTTCGACTGTCTTGACATGGATCATGAGAGAAGAGGCCTGGAGTGTCTTTGTCCAGAATAGAGTGAGGGAAATAAGAGCGTTAACAAATAAAAGTTCTTGGAAACATATCCCTGGTTCCCTGAATCCTGCTGATCTCCCGAGTAGAGGTTGTTCAGTTCAAACTTTATTGAAATCTAACTGGTGGTTAGGACCAAGTTGGCTTTACTTGCCTAAAGAGGATTGGCCAAGAGGAAATCCAGTTTTAAATGAAAATGAGATTGTTCGAGAAAAGAAACAGACCATAGTTTCATCTGTGACAAGAAGTTTGATTTCTACAAGTTTTTTTCCTAAAGATGACTGGTATTACAAATATTTTTCGAAATACCAGAAAATAGTTCATCTTATTGCCTGGATTCTACGGTTTATCTTTAATTGTCGAGCAGAAAAAATTAAGAAAAGACATGGAGACCTTGATTTTCGTGAAATTTTTGAAGCCGAGAAATTATTAATCAAAATGGTTCAAGAGGATTGCTTTGTGGACGAGAGAGATGATAAATTAAAAACTTTAGGAGTATTTAAGGATCAGAGTGGAATCCTCAGACTGAAAACGAAACTTACCTTTCGACAAGATTCAGAAGAGTTTAAAACTCCAGCTGTTCTTCCGCCTGATCATGAGGTGGTCAAGAGATTAATACGATATTATCACGAGAAAAATGAGCACGCTGGTACCCAAATTTTAATAAATATTCTTCGAGAGAGATTTTGGCTTCTTAACGCTCGAAAAACGGTGAGATCTTTGATTAATAAGTGCACCGTATGTAGAAGATTTTCTGCAAAAAGCATGCAAGTTTGCACAGCAACCCTTCCAAATGACAGACTCCGAGAAGCGGCTGTGTTTGAAATTTGTGGCATTGATTTTGCTGGTCCAGTGATCTTAAGAGGTAACACCAAATCCTGGATTTGCTTATTCACGTGCGCCGTATACAGGGCAGTACATCTAGAATTGGTTGAGTCCATGTCTACTGAGAGTTTTTTACTAGCCCTTAGAAGATTTATATCCCGTAGAGGAAGAAGTAAAATAATTTACTGTGACAACGGAACTAACCTTGTGGGAGCTTCCAATGCACTACGAGATCTAAATTGGAAGCAGATCACTGATGATACATCTATATCACCAATTCAATGGAAGTTCAATCCACCAATTGCCTCATGGTGGGGAGGTTGGTGGGAGAGGTTAGTAGGTATTCTCAAGAGTTTACTAAGACGAGTACTAGGAAGAGCTTCTTTAACTTCCGAAGAAATGATCACAATTCTCTGCGATTGTGAGGCAGTGATCAACTCCCGTCCATTGACCTATGTCACTGAAAATGATGCTACTTTGATGCCTTTGAGTCCATCTCTATTTCTTCAAGACATTCAAACAAGTGGTGTTCCTGATCTTGATGATATTGGACACAGAAGTCTGAATAAACGAGTGAAATACAGAGAGAACTTACAAAAGGATCTGCGGAAAAGATTTAGATCCGAATATCTAGGAGCACTTATCCAAAAATCGGATAAGACAAAATCAGTGGAAGTGAAGGTCGGTGATATTATGTTGATAGGAAGTGATAACACCAAGCGACTGAATTGGCCACTGGGGAAAATAATAGAGATTATTCCAGGTCGAGACGGAGTAACAAGACTCGTGAGACTTAAAACGGCAAATGGAGAATTACTAAGGCCGATACAGAGATTGTATCCACTAGAAGTCTCTAATGATGATCTAATTGTTGAGAATTTTTCAACTAAGAAGTTGGAAACATGTAAGGAGTCTGGCTCTAACGATGTGTATGATGTAAGCTTTGAGCCACAGTTTCAAAAGACTAGAACAGGTCGCACTGTCAAAATACCTAAAAGACTGGACTTGTGAACAATTTAATTTTCTTAATTTTATATATCTTTCTTGCAACTATGTGTAAGTTAAAGTTTTAATGTAAAATGTTAACTTAGGTGGGAGGATGTCGCGTTGATTCTCTACAATTATTAATATTATCTTTGTTTCAGCTTTTGTTTTGTTCCGAGTGGCAACGGTGTAAAAGTAAACAAAAAATTTTAGTTCTTAGATTTCAATAAAAACTCCACAAAACGATTTTTGGATGCAGATGTTTTAATATTCTTTCAGGAAAAGTTAGAATTGTTTTCGTGCATTCGAAAGTGTTTTTTGTGCTGATTTTTTGAAGAAAAAAGTATTTGTTCTTATTTCCATTGTTTATTTGGAATTCCTTTCTCAACTGGAGGTAGACATAGGACTTTAAAATCAGGTGAGACCTCTCCATTTCTTTCTTTTTTTTTCCTTTCGACTGTTTTTGAAATTTTGTAAATCTGAGCCATTCAAAGATTATTGCCGTAGAAGAAGATGCTAGTTTCTATCCTGTAAGCACGATGCAATCCTTAATGTCAGAAAAGTTCTTTAAGTGTGGTAAATCCACAAAAGAACTGGTTTTACGTCTTGGGCAGAGTGAATATGAAGAAATTAACATTGTAATGACAAATGCAGATCCTAAATCAAGAATCCCCCAAATGAATCCGTTTACACAACAAAGCTTTATAAAAGAGAAAATAAATCGGCATGCAAATATATTAAACATGAAATTTACCCGCAAAGGGAAAATCATGTTTACTACACAGGATCCTATTTGTGCAGCACAGCTACTCAGCTTAGATATATTATTAAACATTCCAGTTACGACAGACATCATATGGGAAAATATAACCTCTCGCTTTCTCCTATTTGATATCCCCACAAAAGTCTCACTGCTAGAAATTGCCGAGGAATTAAAAAATAATAATGAAATAGAAATTGTGGACATGAGGCGATTCCTAAAACAAAATGATTCTCGGGAAACATCACCCGTCCTTATCACGAAACTAGGAACACGCTTGCCGATGGACATTAAGATTTGGTTCACGAATCAAAAAGTGCAACTTTTCATTGACAATCCGCGACAATGAACAAATTGTTACAGTTTCATGCACCCTTCAAGGGTATGTGAAAATCAAAAGATTTGTCATCTGTGTGGCGACACTCACGCAGGCGTCTGCCAATCACAGTAAAAATGCGTAAACTGTAAAGGCGAGCATTCAGCCACATCGAGAGGATGTTCATTTTTTATTAAAGAAAAGGAAATCTTAGAGCTAAAATGTAAAAATCATATTACAACAGCTGAGGCTAGACGAATTTATATTCAGTCAAAAAAATCTAGCTACGCAGCAACTGTAAAAATAAATGCACCTATAAAAAATTTCGAAGAAATAATAAATGAAAAAATGGAAAATATGCTCAATAAAATGAATGAAAGAATTGACTCAATTATCCAATCAATTCAACTCAAAATGGAAGAGCAACTAAACTCCATCCTCGGCATGTTCGAAAAATTGGTTGAAACTTTCTCGCGTAACGTAACCGTAATGAGTAATCCTGGAAGCGAAAATCTTTCTCCATCAAGAAAGAAAAAAGCTTTAGAGAAGAATCGTAAAGTATCTGCTACTCCAATGCAATTGGATACAGGTGCTCTTGGCTAATTCTTGTTTTTTTTTCTTTTTCCCCCCTTTCCGCTTGTTTTTTTTTTTGTTTTCTTTTTTTTTTGGCGTTTTTTTTTTTTTTTCTTTTTTTCACCTTTTTCCACTGTTTTTTTTGTTGTTGGTTTTCTCCATTTCAATGTCTTTTGTTCAATTTGCCACTTGTTTAAATTCGAACACTTTTTTTGCTTTTCGTCCTTTGCATCCTAAAATGGGTGCTGTTTCCTTTTTTTTTTTCTTTTTGACTGTCTTTGTAAATGACTTTTCTGCAATGGAATTGCAGAGGAATTAAAGGGAAAAAACTGTGGCTTTCAATTCCTCCCTTTTCTACCTCTTCTTTTTGGGTCTTTCACGAGACTTTCCTTTCCGAAACTGACATTTTTTCTCATCCGAACAAAATTTTTTACCTCACACACAGAAAAAGTAGACCGGGTGGTGGTCTCCTAATTGGTATTCCTGATAATATGTCCGGAAGAATTATCCACAGCAATATTACAGAAGATTTTAATCTTGAACTTTTGGCAGTCGAAGTACAGTTCCAGAATACTAAATTTAACATTATTAATTTATATGCTCCACAAGGTTTTGATATTAATCAAGCAAAATATTTTTTTGATTCTTTAACTCTACCTACTTTCATCTTCGGTGATTTTAATTTGCACCACGCTCTTTGGGGAGCTACCCATTCAACGGCTCTGAGTAACGATTTCGTAGATTGGCTAACTTATTCACATTTCATGATTCTCAATACAACTATTCCCACGCACAGTTCTTTAAGAACTCAAAATATCTTAGATCTTACTCTCTGTTCATCTGATATTCATAATCAAACTTCTTGCTATGTAATGGATTCAACTTTTGATAGCGATCACAACCCAATTGTTATTTCCTGGTCGGGCATAGAAAATGTCAGTCGCAACTTAAAAACAATTAATTGGACGAGGATCAAGCAACAAACACAAGATTTTTTTAATAATACCAACCAATGTTCCATTGAAGACATTACGGTGAACGCAACTAAGATAATAACCCAAAATACCTCAGTTAAACTATTGTCGCATAAGCCTTATCCTCCTTGGTGGAATATTTCTTGCCATAATTATGAAAAGCTCAATAAGCACTTTCGGAAAAAAGCTATCAGAACGATTTCTGAATCTGACTGGGTGAAACACAAAAAATATGCAAGTCGATTTCGTTTTCACGTTAAAAAAGCTAAAAGAGAATATTGGGAAAAAATCTGCACAATATCCCGTAACCCAAAAATGTTCTTTAAAATTATAAATAAACTTTCTAATCACACAAATCCAAACTTTAAGCATAACAACATTATTATAGAAAACAGCCGATATATATGCGATCCTGCACAACAGAGTGAATTATTTGCAAAGAATTTTCTAATCGAAATACAAATATTGAACCTATTCCCTTGGACTTTTCTGGAATAAATTCATTTCTCAATAGCAAATTCAAAATTTGGGAACTTAAGAGAGCAATCCACAAAACTAAAAATTCTACTCCTGGAGCTGACAACATTCCGGCCATCTGGTTCAAAAATCTGAACAACGACCAACTTCAAATTATATTGAAATTGTATCAACATCAATTTGATTCAGCTGACATCCCTAAACAATGGAAACACGCTCTAATTATTCCGATTCCGAAACCTAACAAAGACAAAACCAAAATTTCTTCCTATAGGCCCATTGCTCTAACCTCTGTTTTTTGCAAAGTCTTTGAACGTATACTCACTCAACGCATTACTCACTACTTAATTTGTAACAAAAAACTGCACAATAGTTTACATGGTTTCATACCCTTCAGAGATAACCAAACTGCAGTTTACAATATTCAGGCAAAAATCACAGAAGCTTGCGAACAAAAAAAATACTTCTTTGCTGTGAATCTTGATATAAAAAATGCATATGATTCTGTTCATATCGACAGCCTTATTTTTAAATGCTTACAACTTGGTATAACAGGCAACATGGCAAAGTGGTTGTTCAACTTCCTGCAAGACAGAACATTCCAGATTCGTTGGAGACATTCCATTTCTAGAAACAGAACTCTGAAAAAAGGGCTACCTCAAGGCAGTGTTCTTTCACCAATTCTTTTTGTCATCTTTATGCATGATTTTCATGAAACCGTAGAAGAAGGGGTCGAATGTACTCTCTTTGCGGATGATATTTTTGTCTTCTGCAGCCATCATTCCTGGGAAATCAGTATCAAAAAAATACAAAATACTATGGAAAACATATACAAATGGTGCAATTATTGGAAACTAGAAATTACTCCAGAAAAAAGTGCAATAACTGAATTGTCCAAGAAAAAAATTACAAATTATCCACGCATCTCTTATGCGGGACACCCCTTAAAATGGAATGAAACGATTAAATTTCTTGGCATTCATTTTTCTAAAAAGAATCAAAACGCAGTTATCTTTAAAAATCTTAGAAATCATGCACTTAAAAAGATAAATGGTCTCAAAATATTCGCATCAAAAAACTATGGCCCCAGAACTAAAGATATTATCAATATTACAAATAATAGTATTTTCAGCATATTTTTCTACGGTTGCACCATAATCAACAGGTTTTCCGAAACACAGTTTAAAGCATGCAACTCGATTCAAACTATAGCTCTGAGAATTGCTTTAGGCCTTCCGAAATGGACCCCGAATATTGTACTTTTGAAAATTGCTTCTCAGGAAATTCTTTCAGAAAAAATAAAGCGACTAGCTTCCCAGTTTTTTATCAAGCAAATAGCTAATGGTGTACACTCTCCACTTCTAAAAGAACACTCCCAAAATAATCGGGAAATTAAATTAACCACCAAAGACAAAAAATGTACTTCCCTTATTCTCAAGAACTTTAATGCTTCTACCAACCAATTTATCATCTTGCCGGAAAACCCTATAACTAGCTCAAATAACTTTCAAATTTTTCTCACGGATTTTAAATTCCAAAATAAAAATCTATCTTTAATAGAAATTAATAGTTATTTTAATGAATGTATTCGGAATTGCTTTCCTGATCATTTTATTATTGCTACTGATGCATCCAAAACTCTCCAGCACACTTCAATTGCTGGTTTTTCTTCTAAACAAAAATTCATGTTTCGAGTCCATCCTGTGAATTCCATTTTTACTGCTGAAAGTTTAGCCATTGCTGAAGCATTGGAGGTTCTTGTTATCCCTGGAAAAGATTGTTTGATTCTTACAGATAGCTTCTCTGCTCTCACATCGTTGAAGAACATTTCGCTTCAGTCTCCAAAAATTATTCAACGTATAGCATCCAAAGTTGAATCTTTAACCAAATTAAATCAAAAAATTTCCTTCCTGTGGGTACCTGGTCATTCGAATATAACCTGGAACGAGCTTGCAGATCGCTTAGCCAAAGAAGTTACAGAAAATACACCATGGATTGAATGGATCTCTCCTGAAGACATTATTTCAAGCCTCAAGAAAGAGACATATCAGATCACAATCAATAATTATAGAAATAGTAAATATTTCATTTCTTTAGGTGACATTCCAAGCATTGAAGCGCTGTCTCCCTGGTCCAAAAATCGGAGGGAAGATGTTGTCTTGGCCAGACTAATCAGCAAAACAATTATAACACCAGGATTGTTAAATCGCTTTAACCTTCATAATGATCCTCTTTGTCATGAATGTAATAGCATAAATGATATTGAACACATAATTCTCTCGTGCAAAAAGTATTCATATTATAAAGACAAATTGTGGACATTTCTCCAATTAGATAAAAACGATATTTCCTTCAAAAATGTTCTGGGTAAAATAACTGCAAACAAGGTCAATCTTCAAGTTTCTCTTCAAGCGTTGAAGCATTTCAACATCTACTAATTTTTTTTTACCACATTAAATTGCTCTGACTTTTTGTACCTCTTCTTTCCATTGGAACTGCTGGAAATGTTCTAAATCTCATCAGCGGACTCACTGCAGCTTCATTCAACTGATTGAACAGACTTCATTAACTGTTAACCGACTGAAACTTCAATTTGTTTTTGTGCGTGCGCGCTCTCTTGTGTTTAATTTATATTTTGTTCTACGTATTTGAAACAGGGGATAACAGCCACTGTTGCTATAAATCCCAATACCCTACTTCTTTCAAGAATTTCAATAAAAGAAGTGGTGTGTTTTTTTGAAAATGGCTTTGAGTTTTGAATTTACGCCATAAATATATGCCTTTTTATCTAAGAAACTAAAACAGAGTATTTAATGAGAATATCTGAGTAAGAAATATTATCTGATTCGATGTCAAACGTGACAGCGATAATCTTTGGAGCTTTTCTTTGTCAACGTGATAATAGCTAATTTTGATTATATATAAGTAATGCTCTCACCGACTTATTTTAAGTGAAATATACTCCTATGACCTTAATTTTTTTTTGTAAATTTATTAAACAGAAAAAAATTAAATGGTAAAAAAATAAAATAATTGAAAAGTTTATTTTTTAAATTTTTAAAAAAATTAAGGTTTTAATACTTGCAGATTTTATCTTAGAAAAACGTTAAAATGTTACCTAATTTTAGTTAACAAAATTTAAAGAAGAGAGAAGGGGGAGGGGAAGACCGAACATTTGTATCTTTGAAATATAATTTTTTTTCTTCTTTTGCGCATGCCTCGTAATGCAGCTATTACTTTGTTTACATTAGAATTGAGGAGAAGTTTAGATAATACCATTTTCATATTACATCACAAAACATGTAATTACGTTGAGAATTTATGTATCATTTTCCTTATTTATTCTTTTTATCTATTCAAAAAATTTCTAATGATAACGTATTACTTCTAGTTCATTTAAAGAGATTTGCAAACTATTGATAAAGTCAATTTTTTGATTGAGGAAAGAATATAATATTTGCTTAATTGTATGTATTCTTATTATATCATTGAAACAAACATGAGCACCTATATTGAATGCTAAGTTCATAATATTACCGGCAATTTATATTCTTGTTATCTTAGTTTATTTATTACGCTTTATTATTTATTTTATAATGGATAGAATATTTTTGGTTGGAGTTTATGTATAATTTCTAGCATTATGTTTTATTTTGTATAATTTTCTTTTAGTTAAAACATTTTTTTTTGAATCAAACAAACAAAATTTTTTGGCATTAAAAACTCAATATTATGCCTGTAATAATAAATAAGGATTACTGGATAATCAACTATTTTTCAAACTTCCGACCTGCCATATTCAATTTATATCAAAACAATTTAAAATTTAAATTAGAAGAAAAGTGAAAGCATCATGGATATTGTGACATCCAGCCATTTTATGGGCAATTTTTTCTATTTTATAAAACCTTTTTAAATCATAATTTGTCCTCACTTCGATCATTTTAACTTAGGTGAAACTTTCGAGAAACGCATATGAAACATGTTGTGACCAATTATTTGCTCAATATATTTCAGTAATAGACAAATTAATTATAATCTATGTATTTAAAGCAAATATTTGTATGTAGATGGTGTCATAATACAAGACTTCTCACATTGAAGTTTATAGGGCAAGAAAAAGTTTTGTGCATGCACAGAGATTTAAATGCTTTTACATTTTTACTTGTAAAATGAAGGCTAAATTTTGAGAAGCTCTGTAATGTTCAATTTTTTAGTGTTTTCTTAATGTTACATATTAATTATGATGATTTTGCTGCATTATGAAAGAAAATTTTCTAAATATTTTTATTTTCATTCTGACTGTTTGATTCTTTGTTGTAGAATTGCATTCTGTAATTGTTAAAAATGCTAAGAAAAAAACCAAACATTGGTCGCCTCACAAAAGCAGCCAAGAGAAGTAAATTGAAAAGAAAAAAACAAAAGATGGAAAAGTATAATGAAATGAAGGTTAATAACAGTCAAATGGTACTGAATCATCACAACAACATGAAGCACAAAATGAAGTAAGTCGAAATAGAAATTCAGGCAATTCTTTTCATAGTTAATTGAAATGTGTGACAATAGTGATTATGCTTACAAGTGAATTGATGAAATCAATTGTTATGTTAGTTATAGTTTTAAAAAAAATTTCTAATGATAACGTAGTTCTTCTAGTTCATTTAAAGAGATTTGCAAACTATTGATAAAGTCAATTTTTAATGCTATATATATATATATATAGAGAGAGAGAGAGAGCAATGTTCATGTGTATGTTTCTTGTACATAAAAAACTATTAGACCGATTTCCTGATTTCTCTGATTAAAATATTATGATTAGTCCCAAAAAAGTTTAAAACTTTTCTAATACTTGACTAGACCTGTAGAAAGAAAGGAATTTTATATAACTTCAATGGTAGCTATACTATTATTTACATGCAGATAATGCCACAAGACCATATTCTTGCATTTAAGTCTACAATGTAAGATATGCTTTTTGCATTTGGGATATATTCAGTGCATTTCCATTCATAGCAAAAATTAATTTAAAACTTTTTTTGTTATGTTCAATTTTATAATGGATATTATTAATTGTGTTGACTATGGTGTATTATGAAATTAATTTTTCTTAGGTATTTTTATTTCACATTCTTGTTTTTCTACTCTGCTGTTGTATAATTGTTATTGATATTACATTTAGCTGTTGTTAAAAATGCCATCAAAATAACAAATAATTGCTTTTTATGCAAATTCAGTGAAAAGAAGTAAGATGAAATGAAATAAAAGAAATGCTATATTAAAATGAAAGAAATAGAATATGTATGCCACAGATATATGCTATTGTACCATCAAAATCAAACAAAACTAGAAGTGAAAGAATTATAATAATTGTCATATTGTGATAAAAATTAACTCTGTGATAATAGTCAAATATGCATGCAAATGATTTATTAAAACTTAATGTTATTACATATCTGTATGATTCGGAAAGTACAGATAGTTTGCATCCTGTGGTTTGTCAAACTACGGATGAAATTTTTCTAATTATAACATGTTAAAATTCAAGATTGAAGCTCCTAGAATGTTATATGGTAGAGTTAAATTTGAATAGCAAAGTTAAATTCTGCCTTAGTAGGCATAACTTGAGCCTTTATTTCTGTTGATTGCTGGTATTAAAACACATTCAAAGCAATTTTTTAATCGTATGCAAAGGTATAACATGATTTCAGATGATTTTGTTTGGTGCAAGTAGTATAATAACTGAGAATTATGTACCAACACCTAAGTTTTAAGGGCAGTTATACCTAACAGTAGGCTTTGTTGTTATTTATGAATGCTGACTATGAATTTTCAAAATTATGTATCATTGAAAATTAAAATTATCAAGATTGTAGATTAATAAAAATAAAAGAATTTATTAGCTTTAATTTTTAATACAGCATTGTCACTTCTTGAAATTAAGTCATATAATCAATTAACTTATGACATTTTTCAGTCTGGATTACAATATAAAAGAACAACAACAATTTTTTGCATAAATAAATATATTTATGTTGTGAAATATTCAAGAACAATAATGTTTTGTGATGTGATTATGCAAGTAACAAATGTAGAGAGCGGTGTAATATACTTCTTTTGTGGACCAGGTGGTGCAGGAAAAGCGTTTCTTATAACAATACGTATTTAAAATAATATCTCATTCAGAATAGGCAAAAGGCAATCACATTAACTGCAATTGCAACATCAATTTTGGGTGGTGGTTGAACAAATTCTGCATTTTAATTGTTGAATATACAAAACTATGAAACATCAAGAATGAGTACAGTGCTTCAGAAATGCTAGATTATTATACGAATTATCTATCATAATGGTTCCTAAGATATTGATGGAAATATTAGATTCAACATTGGAAGATATATATGGAAAGAAACTGCCATTTGGTATAAGGTGTCATTATTATTAACAAATGATTATTGACAGGTATTATCTGTTATTCCATGTTCAATACAAGTTGAAGAGCTAAATATATATTTAAACACAATACATTTGTATAAACATACTAGTAAATTTTCATTGACAATAAAAATGTATGTCAGATTGTAAAACAATATTCTTTTAAATCATTTTTCTATACAAGGGTTGAATATTAGAAATCGGAAAATTACTATTAAAGAATCAACAAATGACATTAAATCAGGAATTTATTGGGTTTCAAAAAGATCTTAATTATCAAAATCTATTTAGTAGAAATTAAAATGCCATAATTGCTAGATCAATGTCTTTAAAAGGCCTTTTTCTATTTTGAGGCTTTAGTTTTTCTCTTACTTGAGCTCCTAGTATAAAAAATTTTGAACTGATTTATCTATGATCCATAATTGAAATTTCCAAGGTGAATTGTGATCTTTGTAAGTTTCATGACCACTGAATTTGCAGAAAATAAGGAATCAGTATAATAATAAAGTTTGGAAGATATAATGGGTTGTATATCTACTAGAATATAATTTAAAACTAATTAACCTCCAATTTTTTTATTGATGAAAGCTTAAAACAAAACAATACCTCCACCCCCTCTTCCTGCTCTAAACACAAAAGCATTATTAACTAAATTAAGTGCATCTTTAACATCAATGTTAAGAACTTGAGGGTAATATTCTAAAACTGACAAGAAAGTATCATCAACCTCAAATTATATTCAAGTTTGAAGAAAGATTGTCTTAGATGCTGAAACAAATTGGGTATTGAAGATTATTATTTTACATTATTTGTACAGGTCTTGTAGTGGTATCAGTAATTTGTGTAAAGAAAGGCTTTTTGCAAAATACTTTACTGCATATTAACAAAGTGTGCATATTCTATTTGCTTTAAAATTGATCAGTATTTTACTTCATTATTGTATAATTCACCAAGCAGGGCTGAAAATTATATTTTTTAATTGATGAATCATTAAATAGTTAAACATCTTAGGTAGATTTTGGAACTCAAATGCCCCCAAAGTTGAAACAAGATATTTAATTTCAGTTTTTATGAGACATTTTATTGTAGGAGACATTTTTAAAAGTATTTAGTAACTCCACAAAAAAGTTAAACCTGTAGAATATGATACAAATATCAATGGATTGACCAGCAGTGAACTGAAAATTCTTCTACTTGATTCAAGAACAAATCAGAGATAAAGCAACTATTATTTGCACATTTTAGATAATGCATTTCAAGTAGAAAATAAAGTAATTGAGTGGAATCAGAGGAGTATATTCATGACTTTTATTCTTTAATTAAATATTCCTCAACATCTAAAGATGATTATATTAAAATTTAATCTACACATATGCATACTAAATGCAGTTCAAATTTTATTTTATATATGACTGGAAAATGTGTTGAAATAATTGAAAGAACATTAGAAATTTTGAATAACATAGAAAAAAAATTATTTCTAATTTGTTGAAAAGGGAAATTTTTCTTGGCTGTAAATGACATTCCATGATATTAAAAACAATTTGAATTTTAGAACTATAAATTTTTTGCCTTTAACCAAAATAATAAATCATTTTTGACTCTTGATCAGTCTAGTAAAGTAATGCTTCTTAAGTCATTCTTTGCTGAGCTTTTACAAGAATTAATCTTAGATTTAAAAAGTGCCTTTTTAATAGTGTTTATAAGTTATAAAACTTTAATTATGAAGATTAGTTTGTCCTTATGTTTTTTTTCCTGTGATAACTTTTGGATTCCTTGGAGACTTGATTCTGAAATTCTTAGTATTTCTGAAAAAAAGTTTTTTTTTTTAATTATGTGATAGCATGATGTTGTTTTGATTAGGAGATTTTGGTGTCTCTGAAATTTACAGGCAAAAAATAACGATTTACAGGCAAAAAATAACGGTTGAAGAATTTTTTTACCTGCTTTTACCAATATTGCATTATTATTATTATGTACTTTTCTTTGAAAGCTGATGCGTTTTTAAAAGTTTGACCTGTTTTTACAAGTATTAGTTTATTATTACATATGCTTCTTCACAACAGATACGTTTTTTAAAAGGTTGATGTAGAACTTTATAGCATCATAGCTGCTATTTCATCTTAAAATCGGTCAAGCTCCAAAACTTTTTTTGCCAGCTTGATAAATTGAAAATGAAAGGTAAAGAAAATTATCTTTATATACTTATACTTATATATATATATTAAAGAGGGATAGAGACCGATAGAGGTCTCATGATTTTTTCAAACCAGTTTAAACTGGTTAATGACTTATAATTAAGACAAATAATGACTTAAAATTAATAATGTTCTTGCATAATAATTTGAAATTTGTTTATGTGCATTTAATTTTAAAAAAAATTTAAATTACAGTGCTAAGTATTTATTTTGATAATACTAAAAATATTTAAAAATCACCAAGTAGTTTCAGAATAGTTAGGTGCTTGTGCTGTATTGATAAAATGGTTTCAAATAATTATGACTTTTATAACAAATTGAAAAATGTATTATCTCACATAGCATTTAAAAATGATTGTAATTATATATTAATTGAGTTTAATTTAAAAAAATAAAGTTGTAATAAAACACTTTTCAAAATTTCTGAGATATGATCCATTAGAATTTTTTAGAATTGGCAGATTTTTTTTGTATAGGTAGGAAAAGATATAGATTTGTATAGATATGAAAGAAAAAAATTTAACTGATTTGGGAAAATAATACATGTACTTCTAATACTTTTTAATGCACAACCTGATATAGAAAGTGGCTTTATTTTGTAATTAAAAAAATTAAAATTGAAAATCTAAAAAAATCAATCTTTTATAACCAAATAAAATACAATTCATTATTTAAAGTGAGTAGAAAATTGAAATTGAACTAAGATGACATTTAAATTGCCTTGAAATCACTAAGAAACTATAGCAGAGGTAAGTTAAGCATATTCAGTTTACTTTGAAGATCCAAAAATATCTAAAATAAAAAATTAAACATAAAAAAAAATCCCTTCCCCTCCCTGTTCTGAGATACAAAAGTTTTGAGATGTTTTGCCATCTCAAGTATTGTCTACATTGTCTACTTGTCTTCCAAAATTCTGGTTTATTCCTGAATAGCCACATATGTTGCTTCTAAATTGAAAATTGATACAACTGAATTAAATTAAAATCAGTGGAGAATTTTTTTTAAAAAAATTAACCCATTTTTATATTTTGAAAAGTATATTTTTTTTATATCAAATGTAATACTCTTTTGCTGAGCTAACTTGAATCTATTAAGTAATAACCGCTGCAATTTAAAATTGTATTTTGTGCAATTAAGTTCTACTTTTTAATGTAATCATTTGTGTTTTGCATTTCTCTCTTGATTTTGGACTGAAATAGGTCTCAAAATATGAAACTTTAGATTCATTTGAACAAATTCCTGATATATATATATATATATATATATATATATATATATAAACTTTTCATTCATTGTTTAATCATGTTCAAAATTATAATTTTAACATATTTTCACAGTTTAAAAAACTGATTTCAGACTTCCAATTACTTTAAATCACCCAGTATCATTTTTTTCTTTTCTTTAAAAAAAATCGAATTTTTGGTTTGGCAGTTTAATTTGCTTAATATTTTATTTATATTTTGATAACTCTTGATATTTTCTCCTAACTTTTAAAAATATCTGTGTAGAATGAATTTGTATTAGTTTATATTGGTAAATTGATGTAATAATTTTTTTAATTAATCTTTGGCATTAACATTTAACTCTACTTTACAGCAATGGACATGGTTCACAAGTGACCAGCATAGGTTCTTTGTCAACGTGTAAAAGGAAAATTCAGTATCCATTTGAAGAACAACAAGAGTTTTTTGGTTTTTCTAAAAGTGCAACCATTAAAAACATTACTCCTGTCATAAAAACTGAAATTCTGGATTCATCTGAACAAAACCAAGAACTTATTTTACCTGATTATCCTCACCATGGAACTACCATAGATCCCATGAGTGTTGTTAAGACTGAAATTTTGGACTCATATAAAATGAATATTAAACCTCTGTTGTCAAATATTAAGGTGGAACATATACAAATTGACACATCTGTTGATGAACTACCAAGAATCAAAAGCAATATAAATGAAAATTCCATAGCTTTTAAATATGAACTAACCAAATGTTTTGTGTTGTTGCATGATTGCCTAATTCCTGAAAATTTAGCTTCAATATCATCGAGTTTCAAGCATTTAAAAATCAATACAGATGTGTCAGAATGTTATCCTAAAATTGAATTATTGCCTTTAAGGGATTCCCCATTTTTTTGCCATATTTCTGAAACTTATAAAAATTTGGAACTTACTAGTAATAATAGAAAAATATCATTTCGTGGACCTTATAATGAAATGTTATCATCTGAGAAGATTAAAGAACCAACACTTTATTCTAGAATTTGCCCTGATATTACAAAGAAAAAAAAGTGTCGATCTAACAAATCAAAATATATCTGTAATTGTTTTAAAGCTCCAGAAGATATGATAACTATAAAACGGGAATTGGATGAAAATAACCTGGAATCAACACAGCAGCTTTGCTCATGCCTGACAAGTGACTTTACCATGAAACCTGCTGAAATACGTATGAAGGAAATCGATTTATTTGATCCAGATTTTGGAAAAATTTCTTGTGGTTTGAACAAAATGGATTGGAATTTTTGAAATACATAATACTTTTGATGAATGTGACAAACAAAGGATGAAACAAAAAACAATTTTAAGAATGTGAAGAATTGCCGCTGTTCATAAAACTAAATGTATATCAGCATTTCTTTTCATGTTACATGTGATTGAATCTTTGTTATTCATAAAACAACTATGATAAATAACATTTTCAATTATTATTCCTGTTTATTAAAATATTTTTGATCTTATATGAAGATTTTAACCTTCAATTAAGTGTAAAATTAAGATATTGTATGGATTTTTTTAAAGCTTCTATATACATAGAGTAATCCGGTAATAAATTTTAAGTATACAAAATTAATCAGATTTTATAGTCTATGATATCAGTCATATGTATATATTTAGATTTTAAAAAATTGGAAGTCTTGAAAAATTGAGTATTGCAAATGAAAACTAAATTTATCATATGACTTTGTCGTAGAATGCGGTTAGTAAAAGTTAAAAAAAAAAAATGAAAATGAAAATTGCCAATTTGAGGGATTGGTCATGGGGTACATGAACATGAAGTTCTTAACCTCCAAACCAAATAATGTTAAGAGAAATTACCGAATAATTACATAACCGAAGTGAAGATGGCAGAAGTAAATGTAATTTCAAATTTCATAGTAAAAAAAATATGAGAGTTTGGATGTGCATGGAGATAAAATAAATAAATTAATTAATTAAAAAAAGACAACAGAGTCAGATAAAGGGTTTGAAATTTACTCAGTAGTATTTCAACAAAATCAGTGTGATAAAGGTGTAATGCTTAACATTTTATTGATTTAAAATTGCAGCATTACATACTATTTATTTTCATAAATTTACATAGAGTTATTTCCAATTTGTTATAAAGTTTTGATATTAAAATGATTTGGCTGATATATATGTATATTTCATGTTATCTTATTATTATCATTTTGCATTTGTAAATGAGTTGAAGAAGAAAAATCCATCTAAAAAATGTCTATAGTTAAAATTATAAATTTTAATGTTTTATAAAACTTATTCAATTTTATACCAATTTCTTTGTTATATTCTGGACTAGTCATGTTTGTTATGAATATTGATTGTGTTTATTTCCATCAAACTCATTTATACATAACTTAAAAATATTTTAACAACAGAATCAAGAATATTAAGTATCAAATCATTACAGAAATTAAAGCATTTACTTGTTCTACTCATTGTACATATGGACCATTTTAATAAAGTTCCATGATATTACAATGCTTAAAAAGATATGTACTGATTTCTCCATCTTCAAGTTTTCAAAGTATTTAATTTCGTTATTTTATTTGTTACTGGGCACCTTTAGTGACCTCTTGCAAAAATTTTTAAGCTTAGTTTATAGTTTATTTAGTGTATAGATAAAAGAAGATATTTCCGAAACCATACTTTACTTTTTTGTCAGAAAAGTAGAAAGGTTTTTTTTGAAATACTACACAGTTGAAATTTATTGAATAAATTTAAATACTAACTTATTTGTTTGAATTTTTTTTTTCTGAAGTTCACGCAGAACTAGATTACGCTGACTAGGATGTTTTAGGTATTGTAAGTCTTGACTTCTCTTTCTCTCCCTAACTTTTGAAATTACGAATAGAACTCGTTCACTTCGCACGGTTCAAAAATCGAAACGGATTTTTTACCCTTCTCTGATCTAAATTCTTAAGTTAAATATAATTATTGATCAAATCTTTAAAAATTACATTTATAAATTATTTTTATTCAGACAATTATTTATATTAATACTATTCTTCATTTATCAATATCATCTAAAACTAATTTAAATCATTGTTAGTTCAAAACTGTTAACTAACTTTTTGTATTTAACATATTGGTACATGATAAATTCTCAGTTTGAACGAGCGCTAAATAAGTTGCATCTTCTCAGTGAATCAAAAGTAGCATTTGTTGATGCAAGTTTACGCAGTATATGCTTAATAAGCCCAATAAATTTTTCATCAAATTCTGGCTTGCATCTCATGTTATATGCAAATATGTCTGTCTCAAATAGGTTTCCTTATTTTTAGAAAGGAGAACGACCATTGTCAACGTGTCTGAATGAATATGTATTCTGAAACCTAACAGTCATATAAAGGAAGTAGGAGAAATATTAATACATAAAACTTTTTCATTAGCGTGGCTCTACCGACAAAATTATTGACTAAAAAGCAACTCCAGTTGAAGCTAATGCAGGAAACAAAAAAGGAACTACGAAAAACACCAAATGAAAGACTGAAAAAAGCCCTTTTTTAACAGTCTGTTATATAAACCAAAGAATTGTTTTCTTGCTATTTATAAAAGCAAACTAAACAAGTAATTTAAAAAACAATTTTTTAAAATCAATCCCTACAAGGTTATTAGGAAAAAATTTATTTTAGCTACTTGTTCTCGTGTTCAGCTTTACAACGGGGGGTTCAGTAGTTTCTGAGGGTATGATCCTGAGCATCCGATGACAAAAGTCTGACATCTAGCTCTTAAACGTTACAAACCCTTTTTACGGGGCCGATTTCATTCACGCAATTCATTCATTCATCCACAGATCGTAATTTAGATCTGAAACATAGAACGATCTCCTCTGACCTAGTACTTCCAGTGGTATTACTCTTCACTTGGAGAACTTAGTGATCTTGACAGATTTAACGTCCATCACACACGGGAATCTTCAGCTGGCAAGTTCGAGCTCGCAGCCCATGCAAGGGGAATGCGAATCCAGCGCCCTACCAACCAGGCTATCCAGACCTAACAATTACAGGCACTATAAAAAAATGATAAAAAATTATACTAGCATTGAGTTTTCAGCTCCAATTTAGGATTCAAAGGTAAAGTGGCAACGCAAAAAAAAACGTAAATTTGCAACACCAGTTGGGGGCAACGCGATACAGATTAGGAATATCTAATTTTCTTTATTCTGTATTATTTTAATTCGAAAGTACTTCAAAACGAATTGGAAAAATCGATTAATTAACAATGTTAATTTTAAATGCATCAAACGTCATGAAAATAAACAGAATCATTTAAAATAATCGGCCGAAAACATGCAAGCCCACCTCATTAGTGTGGGGAAAAACAAATTTATTTCATTAACATTACTTATTTGGTGGCGTAGAAATTAAGATTTTTG
>JAOUZG010019412.1:14682-37732 GCA_026289955.1 Argiope argentata | reverse complement strand
TATATATATATATATATATATATATATATATATATATATATATAAATGGAGAGTGTGAGCTAATAGAAGGAATTGAATAAAAGAGTGGGTGCTCTAAGTTCAAAGCATAAATTTATGTAAATTGATAAAATTAAAAAGCTTTTTTACTCGAATCTAATAAGTTTTATAAAAGACAAAATTTGGAGTTGATGTGGCAGATCAAATGGAGAGGAAATTTATTATAAAAGCTAGTTTTCGTAAATGGCCCCTAAAAGTATGTTTCAATGCGCATTCTTTACAAAGAAACGACATAAATTTAAATACAATGAAATGAGTTTTTTTTTTCAATTGGCAGAACAGATTACCACTCAAAAATATAATGGCAGAACAGAAAGTTTCGCTAGAGTGAAAACCCACAAAGGTCAGCAGCAACATCGTTAAATGCAAACTATCCTAACAAAAGCAGAATAATCAAATGTGACTTTGTCGCAATAACAAAACAAATAATATGTATGAAAGAGTACGCATGAAAAAATATATCCACTTTAATTTGCAAAAAATGTACGAATAATAGCGAATAAAATGCTTTTATCTAATTTTCAAAGTGCAGTAAATTCTTTTTATAATTAGTATTTACTAATGATATATTACATAACTTTAAATAATATAAAAATTAATTAAAAATGTGCCGGCGTCCTGGCATAGATCTCGGTGAGCTGGGCGTCCAGGTTCGGGCATGGTTGCTCTTCTGTAAGGAATGTGAATGTGCCCCCCCCCCCTGTAAAAAGTAGTTGTGCAAGCGAATGTGATGAGTGAGTAGCAAAAGTCGTACTCATGGCCCTAGTTGGCGCTACTACATAACAAGGGACGCTATTTAAGCTTAAACCGCTGACTACCTCAGCGAACTTGACCACAGCGAGTGACATAAAAAACTACACCAATTAAAAATGTATTTTAAATAAATTATTTAAAGCATTAGTAATTCTTTTCCAAAACAGTCACCCTAACTGTTTTTGGGCAATATAGTTATATACTAAGTTTCCGTTTTCTAGTGCTACACAGCAAAAAACTACAATTGCTACAGAAATAATATGAATGCCTTTTTGCTCTCCTCGATTTCCATTTATTTATCACTCGGCCCCGCTCGCTGAAAACGGCGCAGCGGCCATTGCCCTGAACCTCATTGTTCTATAATTCCAACTTCCTGTTAATGTCGTCAAAACATTAAGATCTTCCTCAAAATTCGAAACGTTTACATTCTTATGCGTTTTCCTTCACAACTTAGCGGCCCCCCCCCCCCCACCTTTCTCATTACATACAGCTGACCCTAAAAGGTTAACTTCCTGTACGCAAGGGCCCGGTCGAGTAAAGGGTGGGCCCCGTATTCGCGCGTCACGAAATTGGATCAACAGGTCATCCTGATTGGTTGGAGGGCAAGTAAAATAATTATGTTGCATCACGGGATAACAATGGCGCTCCTTGTTGAACGATGACATGCGGAAGATTTGTTTATGGAGCGATTTTTTTTTTAAATGATTCCTCCATTTTATTTTCAAGTTTTGGTTGCAGTTTCTTCTCGCTTCTTTTGGATGAGCTTATTTTACTTGTTAAAGGCGATTAGTAAATGCTTATTTTTTGTTACAAAGGTAATTAAAATTACATAATTTACTTCTTTACTTCCTGCGGCTTGAATGCGATGTAAATAAAAATAATCATACGTATTACATGATATTACAGTATTGCATCATGTGTTCTTTATACGAAAGATTTTAACATGTACATAGATTGATTTTTTTTGATAAAATTGAAATGAAATAGGAAGAAATTTCACTGTAAAATTCTTATAATTCAGTTAATTGGTCTAATTATTAGATTAATTCATAAGGGTATGGATTACTTAAAAGAAAAAAAATCCAGCAAATTTAATTAGGTACTGATTATAAAATGGACAAGAGTTCAATAAAGCCAGTTGAAACTGGAATTATTTTCAACGAATTTAATCAACATTCTTGTTATTTTAATCAATTTAGTTGATTGAATATTTACCACGTATTTGTGGCGCTGTTATATTCAGTTCATAAAGATAAGTTATAATAACATTATTATTATTTCAGAATAATTAATGCAGATTATATTTCATATTAAAAAGAAGCGAAGCTATATCATGTCAACATCATTTTTATTCCATCAACAAGCAACTAGTGTTGCCAATTCTTTAAGAACAAACTTGTGAAAACAAAGATAATAATAATACAAATATAGCTGCTACAAATACACAGATATAGCTGCTACATCACTCTTTCCCCAGTAACAATGGAGTTACGAGACAGTTTTCAACAAGAAATTTATACAGATGTGAAAAATATATATATATATATACAAATGAAATAATATTTTGATATTATTAAAATAATAATTAATATTTTGATATTATTATTGCCGTTACATATTCAACAAATAGTCTGAATAAAAAAAAATCAGCTTCAACTGCGAAAAAAACTTAAAAATAAAATTCTTTTAAAAAATAATTGTTTTTCTCTTACTGTTTTCTTTAATGGCTCATTAAAGGAAATCATTTAACTTGAGTAAGTAATATAAATTTATATTATATTTTTATATACGATATTATACTCTTTTTGTGCTGTTTCTACTTAGCAATTAATCTTGTATCTTTTCTTTAAATAATTTATATCACAGATGCCTATTTACACATAGAAAAGAAAATTTAAAAAAATTATGTAACATAAGAAACTACTTTTAAATGTTAAAATATTTACTACAGATTTTTATTATCTGCGACACTAGATTAACTGAAAAATTTGGAGTCCAAAGCCAATGGGAAATTTAGTAAACACCCATTAAAATAATATTCAAAAAAGATAGGAAACATTTGATTAACTAATAGTGATTTCATTTAATTAAATACGCATTTAAATACATTGGCGCTTTATTCCAATATGTCCCTCTGAAATAGCAATCGTAAAAAATTAAACTTTTAATATTTTCGATATAAAGTTAAAGAGTAAATGGCACATAGTAGTAATCATTGTTTCCATTAGTAATATATGGAAAGCGAATGTGTCAGCGACATAATGTATATTGGATCACTAACTCGCATCTGTTATGAGCTACCATCACTTAGCGAATTATTTCACGTAATACTCATTAGTGCTTAATAGAAATCTATAGTTTACCCTTCTGGCATGGTTAAAAAACGCAGCCGATTTTTTTTTCTATCTATTTAAGAAGCCCAAATTTTAAAGAATTGTATAGGATGATTCGAAAGTCAGTTAAAATTTAAAAAATCAATCATTGACATAATAATATAGGTCTAGGAGATAAAAATTAACACGCATGCTCACAACGACATGGTTTTATTAAAAGGAAAAGGAAATCTGATACCTCAGATTTTGTGATATCATGTGAAAACATTAATATTTTTAAGGCATTGTTTGTCTTAGTTAATTTAAGTGTTGAACCAATTTAAACAGTTTAAAGCAATCATTTGACTATCAAAATACGCATGCGTCGATATATTGAAAATCATGTACAAGACGGGCATTCATGCCAAGTTGTAACTTTTGACTGTGATATGTCGCCAGATACGACAACCAATTTTACCATTTTCGAATAAGCTTAAAAAACGGTAAATCGATGCTTCAAAAGCGAAAAATCACCAATTATCTGCACGTTTATTTTGTGGCTTTGAAACCCTAAAACCAATACAGCAACATTTTCTCACAAGATAAAAACATTTTAACAACAACAACAAAAATTGTAACAACGTTGCCATTGACTTAAACTTATGAATTACAACATAATGTGATAGAGAAAACCGGCACTTGTGTATCAATTGCATGTTATAAGCGAACAACAATCGAGAAAGATCGATCGTTAAATCTAGCGTTTTTTCTTCTTCTAAAGTTAATGCATTGTCATTGCCGATCAATCGCTGACTCAGGTGCAAGGAAATTAAATATATATTTCAGACTATTTCTTTCGGACCGATTTAAGCCAAAATTTGGCACAAATCCTCAATCGTGGCCACAAGAGCCCAGATATCTTTTATTTAAATCATTGCGTATTTTGAGTTATCACATTTAGATGCATGTGTAAATAGAGAGACAGAAAGTCAATTCGTTGACAGATTTAGTTCAATATTTGACAAAGGATCCATTATTTAAGATGATAAACATGTTTTATCAAATTTTACACACCCAGTTCTATGCATTATCTATAGTGTTCACTTGTGTATATATGGAAGACGGGACAGACATGAGTACTCTAAATGGATTTCATTTCAAAATCAGACAGAAATCCGCAAATTTAGTGTCAAGTCTATCTATTAACCTCATCGTTGTCCCTAACGCGTCTAGCACGTTCAAGTGAAGTTTCTGCAGGGTTGCCGTATCACACTTTTAGCTCGTCCGTATTTTAAAACTTTTAAATGCTTAAAACGATTTGAAAATGTTACAAATTTACTTGTTTGAGTTTTTATTTTTGTTTGTTCTAATGCAGCGAAAAACAGACGAAAAAACAGAAATTTTCGCGAACAGGAGCAGACGGCGTGGGTTAAATTTCATTCGTTTTAACCGTTTTTGAGCTATCGGGTTGAAAGACGGAGGGACAGACATAATTTCATAAGCGTGTTTTCGGAAAGGTCAGAAATTTGGAGACTCATAAAAATCACGAGTTTGATTATTATATTTTTTTGAGATTGCATTACTTTCTATTTGTAAATAAGAAAATAAACACGGAGAAGATAGAAACTAGAATATAAATTTGCGGTGATCATTAACAACAGTCGATCTATCAGGTTGGATGAAAGAGAAATAGATGCAGAAGAATAGTTGAAATTGTTTATGAATACAGGTGTTGGGAAAATTAATCCTTAGGAAATCCTTAAAGAAGCAACGATCTCACTAATATTTAGTCTTCTGATTCTCAACAACCTTCTTGGAAAACCACGAAAACGCACAGTTGAGATTATATTCCATATCACAATCGGAACCAAGCTGAAACAAGATGAACAACATTCTGATCCAAGTTCCATCCTGTATCATAATGAATAAATCTACACGGAATTTTAATTTTTATTAACTTTATCATGCTATTGTTTACAAATAGTGGAACCTAATATCGAATAAACGTTGCATTAGGCGAGATGCCAATAAACACAATAAAAATGTAAATCATTTGCATAATAGTGTCAGCGGGAGGAGTCTCCCCAAACCTTTCTCTCATTCTTTGAAGTAAACGCCTTGCACGGCACCGGCGCGCCATTGTAATGAAACATTAAACTTTGGCTTAAATTTCAGGGCTTATGCTGATTCTATCGTGCCATTTTTGACGAGTTATTCGGGGATGAAGCACTGGTATGAGATTAATCATATTCGAAAATCGAATCTTTATTTTAGATATATTTATCCAATCGGCTGTTGTTGTTGTTACTAATGGCATTTGCCAAGTATAAGCTCTCTGACGCACTCAGCGATTTTAAGCCGAGGTGCGTCTCTTGTTTCAAATAGCTCTAAACAGGGCCAAGAGTAGGTCTTAGCTACACACTCATCCCATTCGTTTGCATAGACCCTTTTTACAGGGGAGGGGAGGGCATTCATAGACGTCACAGATGGTGCACAGAACAACCCTGCCCTAACCGAGACTCGAACCCGGGATACCCAGATCACGAGGAATATGCTCTACCTCTGCGCCAGGACGCCGGCACCGATAGACTGTAACAAATATTTGTTAAAAAGATTTACGTGTAGTCTCATACGAAATTCGATTTATTAAACTGATTGCATTTTTGAATGATCGCGTTTGCATGTTTTTCTGAAATTACAGACCGACCGACGGACTATCCTGCATTGGATCTGGTTCAAAATTTGAAAGGTGTCTAGACTATAGATATGACTTGCATGTATCAAATTTTATCTACCGCATTTTTTCCGCTTCGTTGTTATCATGTTAGCTTATCTTCAAAACAGTCGGACAGACAGACTTCCCCCGAACGGATTTTGCTCAAAATTTGACAGAAATCTACAAATTTGATATGAATACCGTACACCAAATGTTATTCGTTTTTCATGTCAAATGGTTTTTTTGAGTTATTTTTGTCACAGACAGACGTACATTTTTCAAAAATGTATATTTCGAACTCAGCAATGCCTAATCCGTGAAGATCCGGCAAATTTTCGAGTTCACTTTTTTGACGGTTACTATACTTTTTCTATGCAACGTATATGAACTAGAAAGTCATTAATCATCTCATAACTACCCCCCCCCCGTGCCGAATCCGGCCTTGGAAATACCATACTAATGGGTCGTCGTTTTGGGGTCAGTTTCTATATCAAGCGAAGAGTAAGAGATGAGATCCAGCTATCACTAAGGGTGCCTTCGCTGTACATCCCTTTTATTTTTTTGAAAAAGAAACTGCCCCCTAACGGCCTATTAGTCGAAAACTTTGGACCGGATCAATAGAGAGATGGTCAAAGTTACAATCCCTCTTTATGGATTCGCTTGGTAGTGGCTGATTTCAAAGAAATTTTTTAAGAATTTACTTAAATAACTTTTTAATGATCGGGAAAAGTAATATTATAATTGAGTATTTTTTTCTATAATTAATAAAAAATGAGGGAAAGTGGCGATTCTTTGGAATAAAAATGTATGATAAATATTACATTCTACTATAGAGAAAGCGTAGTGATCGTCGAAAAATAAAAACTAGACATTTTGACGAATCTGAACGTTTTAAACCTTCCCCAAAGTTCGAAAAACCTAATTTTAAATATCTGCCCGTCTGTGGCAGATGACTCAAAAATAATTTGGCATAAAAAACGGATAAAATTTTATATACGTTTACACCAAATTTGTAGATTTCTATCAAATTTTGATCAAAATACACTCAGAGGAAGTCTGTCTGTCCAGATGTTCAAATATAATTTGACAGGATAATTACTAAAAGAAGAGAACTAGGTAGATGAAATTTGGTGTGCACAATAAATATCTATAGTCCATACACCTTCAAATTTTGAGCCAAATCCAACTCGGGTTCACTGTCTGTCGGTCTATACTTTCAGAAAAAAATAAACACGATAATACAAAAAGCACAATTACTTAAATATATCGAATTTGGTAAGAGAATTGTGACACACAATTACAGTTCTGTATCAAATTTCTGTTTCAATAAGTTTGGAAAAATGCGTATTAAACGCAAATTCAATTTTCTGGTACTATTAACCGCATGCCAAGTTCTAATCGCCAAGAATTACATGATAGGTTCAATAATAATGATATATATTCACGCCAAAAGTTAATATTTAGTAATTATTGTACACTAATGCGATGCAAGGAGCTCTTCGGAAGTACAGTGTGCGAAAAAGTCTTTTGGGAGACCAATATTGCTGATTTATATTTGATTAAATTATGAATAGTTTCTTTCCAGTCCTTGATCTATAGTCAAGTATACCTTTAATTTTGCGATGCAAAATTAAAAAAAAAATTAGTGCATTTTTAAAATAAACTATTACGTAGTAAAAGTTTTCTTTTTAGTTTTTAACAAAAGTTCGAAATACTTATACATGATATTTTTCTTCTGTTTTTGAAATAATAGTATATCTTTAATACTACAATAATAAAAATTTTAAACAGTTGTATGCTGAGCTGAAAAAAATAACGATTATTCAATAAAATTTTGTTTTGATTAAGTAAATTATACATATTTTTATTTTTGAATTTGTAAACTTTTGAAATGAAATCAATTCTTTTTCAAGAAATGTTACACAATTATTAATCTGCACTTTATTGCCTATTAGACGCTTTTCCTTCATATTGTTTGTACATTCATTTATATGTGCAATTAAACAAAAGGCAATAGAATAATAAAAAAAATTTGCAAAAATAATGAATGAATAAACAAATAAATAAAGTTCAAAAATATTTCCACACCTTCTTAAATCTGAAGTTGAACTCGGAAGAAAGCTAAATCCAGCGAACAAAAATAACTGACCGTTTCATGATGACCGAACTCAACTGATGAGTTTGACTCTGGGTTGTTTACCTTAAACAATGCCCAATCGTGACTGCATATAAATGGCCCTTTTGATAGCATCGGGTTCATTAACTTCGTAAACAAGGCTCGGAAAAACGCCATCGCAGAAAATGATTTGTTACTAGTGTATGATAATCACAACAGATTGAAAGGCAGCAAAATATATTAATAAATGAAAAAGGACGAGATCTTCATCCTTTTTTTTAAGATTTTGTTTCTTTAGAAGAAGCTTTTGGAATTGGTAAAATTATGGAACAAACCTTCAAACTAACGAATCTAGGTAAAAAGAATTAGTTTCATAAGCTATTTTATTTGGAGCAATAAAAATATATGAACATTCTATTAATTTCAATCCCAACATTTCCCTTTTGACCTACAAACGGTCAAATTTAGAAATGTGGCTTCTTTCGTAAATTTTTTATTTGGGTTTGAATTCTTTTTCAATTCCTACTATTAATTCATACTCTCCCTATATATATTTATATATCTTGTTCAAATTTTTAATCGGCAATAAAATACTTTTTATTCATCCACTCAAGTTCAAATTCATTTTTTAAAACTTGTAATGGATGACACTCGATGTTAATACAGTTTTTTGATATAATAATTCGTTAATCCAATGTAATCAATTTTTAATATTTTGAATAGATTTTTAGTATTTGTAATGAAATTTGAAATCAACAGGCAAAGGTTCAATCGGTAAAATGCAAGGATTTCAGTAATGTTCACCTGAAGGTGAAGAATGCGAGTTCAATTCTTGCGAAAATCAATAATTTTTTCATAAATTATTTATATTAATTGTAATTATTTAATAAAAAGTAACCAAAATAAAATTTTTCCTTTGTTGAACTAAGTAGAAATTGACTTAAAAAATTTCTTTTTATGCTAATTGTTTAGCTTTCTTTTTATCACAAATTTTAAAACCATTTTTTAAAATTAGTTCATGGTTTATTTTTTCTAACTAAGCTATCAAAACATACTCAATTGCTTTGTTTTACAAGAATTACAGAGAAAGAATTATCGTCAAGAAATTCGAACTCGAGACTGAGGAATCTTCACATTATATTCGAATAAGAACAGGGAGACTACATATGAGAGAATTTTGCTCAAAATTTTATCGAAATCTACAAATTTGGTACAAAACTGTATACAAAATTTCATCCGTACAGCTCAAAGTATTTTTGAGTGATCTTTGTCATTGATAAGCGATTTTTTTCAAAAATGTTTTTTTTTCGAACTAAGAGAGATCTAAAACATGGAGATTCGTCAAAAACTCGAGTTCTATACTTTCCATTACCGTATTCTACGACGATTCCATTATTGTGTTCTAATCAAATTCTTTATTTTCCATTATTGTATTCTATGACTTTTCCATTACTGTGTTCTATTCAAATTCTTTATTTTCCATTACTGTATTCTATACTTCTATACTGCATTTATGAGAAAGTAAAAAGTTTCTAGACCCTCTGAAGAGAGAAAAATGACGATAGGAAGATTTTACGTTTTCAGTCAAACTCCCTGAATAAAACATCGCACAAAAATGTTTGTTGATTGACTTAGAATTTAAAAAAAAATTACTTTTAAAATGACATCAATTTTATTTCAGATCTATTATCTCTGATATTTTATAAATGTTTCAACTACTTTAGCATAACTTATACTGTTTCTTTTTTTTTCCACATTCTAAAACTACTTATAGATGTACAGCCAATGGCCCTTTTATTTGTAATTACAATAAAAATGTTTTTATAAATATGAAATCAGCATTTAAGAGTTCTTAAATTTAAAAAAAATCTATATATTTAATGTTTTTATTGTGATTTTTTAAAAAAGGGGAAAAAACCCTCTTTATCTTAAGGAGATGTGAAACCAGATATGCATGGTAGGGGGTGACTCCATTAAAAAAATAAATTTTTATAATTAAATTGTTTGGTTTTAGCAAATTTTATATACTATTTCAAAGATCCAATCAATACTTTGATACAGTACAATAACCTATGAAAGGAAAATTATTAGATTATAAGATTAAATTATTATTAAGATTTGTTTAAACCCAAAATCAATTTGATACCGTAAAATCGGTATCAAATTACATACTTTGCTATGATATTATGGAAGGTTTTGTTAATCAATTCAACAACAAAAAATGTTGAATTGAAACGAGAAGTTAAAAATTCATAACCATACAGCCGGAGAATATGGAAAAAAAAATGTTCTCTGTCATATTTATTTAGCCTTCAACAATAGAAATAAAATATGTAATTAAATAATTGTAAAAGAGATGAAAAAACTATTTAAATGTTATTACAACAAGACAAATATGGTTCCAAATTATGCACAGAAAAATACTTTTAAGAAAACTGTTAAAAGGTGATGAAAAGAATGCAAGAAAAGTAAATTGGTATAAATGAGTTTTTTTAATAAATTTTGTAAAAAAAAATCAATATATTTGGAAGTTATTACCACTAGCATTTTGCTTAGTTTCTTGGTTTTTAATAGCTTAAAACAATTATTAAAATTTCATGATATTTGATCTTCTAGTGGTATATAGTTTTTACATCAAAACTGAAAATCTGAGTCAAACTTTGGAGAAAATCTGTCAAAAAGAATTTTATCTATTCGTCCACCACGCACAAGTGAACATCAGACTACAAAAGCGTGTATTGATCTAGCTAGCTAAACATTAGCTTACAGTTTAATAATTTTTCAGTTCGCTACAAAGCTTAACAAAAACAAGAGCAGCAAAAACAAGAAAAATATCCACTTTGTACTGTAAATATATGAGAAAAAAATCAAGAAGGGAGGACCTCTATTTATTGCAGACGTTACGTATTTTAAATGATGATCAACAAGGCAATCATCTGATTGTATCTCAAAACTCAAAAAGAAAGGATCATTAAATCTTTTTTATTTAATAATTCACAAATCATATTTAATGTTCACATCCATGTTAGCAACGAAATCCTTGTAAATTTTTCACTTAACTGCGTGAAAACATCTGCTGTTAGTAATTATTATTATTTTAAAAAAGGAGATAAATGGACATCTGCTTCTAGAAAAAGAAAAGAAGGCAACATTTGATTGAAAGAAGGAAATAAAATTACGAATTGGCACATAGCATTTTAATTCGAACACCTCAGCTGCTTTGTATTTTTTTCCCATGACGATCACGTTCTCACTGGTGATTTTAACCGCAAAGGACACCTGGTGTCTAGGAAGGAAAGTCATCATTTTGTTGATATCACTTTTTTTTTTGTCTCGTTCCTTTTGCGTTTTGCGGCAAAGTCGAGTGCTATGTTTATTTTTAATTTTTGCAGTTGTTTCCTTACTCAGAGCCTTCTCCTCCTCCCCCATTTTCGCAACTTCTCGGGGAAAAAATAATAAAGCAAAATGCTGAACACTTCCCGGAAGTCACCATTACTTAAATGTTTCCGGTTTCGTTTTCGCAGAAGTGAGGAGTTGTAGGTAAGCAGGGACATTATTTTATTCTTTTTTATTTCTACCACCTACTCTCTTCTCTCCCTCTTTTTTACGCAAGCAGTTTTAAACTTTCCTGCAGTTAATTTGTTTTGAGGTTAACAATTCCGACTGAAAAACTTTTACGGGAATCTTGTAATTGAAATTGATGGGTAACTAAAAAAATTGAAATTGAGCTGCCGTTATGTAAAAATACAATTTATATAGAACATAATAATAAAGCCATTACGATATATATACTTCATACTCGACTTTTATTTCTTTAAATGTCATTTTACATGAAGTGATAATCAATAACATAATCAAAATGAGAAATTTTTTGTAGGAGGTAATCAATCATCAGTAGATCCATAATTATAAAGAAGAAAGTCCTGACCCCTTTTCTCACTTATTTTCATTCAGTTACTTATTTCAAAACTATACTAGGTTTACCAAAGGATCAATTTAACCCCTCTAAGAAAACTTTTCTCTAATTTTCTTTTGCCATATTTTATAAAAATATTTTAATTAATTTTTTACTTACATTTAAAACATATACAATCGCAAATATTAACCTTTTCTTTTTTTTAGTTTCGAAGGAGTGTATATAGTATACCTACTTTTACCGAAGGGGTCATTTTGACCATTCGAATAAATATTGTTGAGAATAAATACATTTATATTTAATTATCTAATGGCTTAATAGGGACGCACATAGATACAGATATAAACACAGAAATATGTATTTGTTTGTAAAATGTGTGTATATAAGAAGCCGAAGTCGAAAGTCAGTCAGACAAAAGCTATTATAGGTTGTTAGTAAAATGGCCCGTGAGTCAAGGCTATGGTAGAAGATGATGGTAAAAGATCAGATGGTTTTGAAGAACTAGACTAGAACATAAACACTTTTTTAGTCAATAAACATACAGGAACTGCCTTTTCATCACACCCCAATTCAACGAATATATTGAAAATATATAAATAAAAAAATACTACTTTAACTTCATAATATATAGACCAATTTATTATATCTCGTGTCCGCTTTACAACGGAAAGAGGGGGTGCAGTAACTTCTGAGGGTATGAACCCCTGAGAACCCGAGAGCAGAAGCCTGACTTCTAGCTCATATGAGGACGACACACACACATTCGCTTGCACAGCCTCCTTTTTACCTGAGGGTACATTCACACAACTCACAGATAGTACGCAGAACAACCATACCCTAACAGGGACTCGAACCCGGGACGCCCATATTACGAGGGTGCCAGGGCGCAGACAGACCAATTTATATTTTTCCTAATTAAATACATAAAGAAGCTCTTTGGTAGAAATTGGTTACTCCAATATATAACCAATTGGTTATATATTGGTATATTCCAACTCATGGTAAACCTAGTGTTAAATAATAATTGATGCGAGTGTATGGGTCGGTTGACGCATTTCAAAACGGATTGTTTTACCTAGAGTTGTGAAATGTGAAAGAAAATATTTTTTGGGAAAATTAAATAAGCATCTATTTAGCGTTTCGTAATGAAACTTTAATTACAATTTCATTTAATAAATATTTATGAAAAGTATTTGTGTTACCAGCTAAAATTTCAAAAAAATGTAATCGAAAAAAATATTTATTATTTCTTTTAAAAACTCTTTTTCAAATTTCTTTAAATGTAATTTGCAATAACATTTTTTTATTGGTGTAATAAGAACTAAAATCATTCCATTGTTTAATTTAATTTTTGACGTCATCCGTATTTAATATACGTTTTTAAAAGATAGAAAAAAAACTTTCAAATTCATTTATAAGTTTTTTAAGTATTTAATTACGTCATTACGATGCATGCACAATCTAGAAAGACATTCATGGAAGTTTAGGTAAAACTTTTAAATTAAAGTCATATCTGACTTTAGGTAAGACTTTAATTTAAAAGTATACGCACTTAAAATGAAAATCCCGGAATTATTGATACATTTAAAGAAAACTTTCAAAATAATTTATTTGAATGATATGCACATGCTAACACAGCTTGTACAACTTCTGAAATATGTTTCAATGAAACGTCGTTTCACACATCCTTCCATTTGAAAAAAAATTTCAAACCTAATTTTGAACCATCAATTCTATCATATTCAAAATAAAATATAAATAGGAAAATTATCCTTTAATCTATCATCATTAATAAGAAACAATGAATTTGTTTGTTGCCATTTTGTAAGGCAAAATCTTGGATCTGTGATTATCAAAATTTATAGCCATTAGAGTTAAAAAATATTTTGTGGCCAAAATTATATATATATATATATATATATATATATATATATATATATATATATTGGTTACTAATAATTCGCAAATCTGAGCTATTTTTTGAAAAAAAATTTAATGAATTAAAAGTTTAACAGAATTTTGTAGTTTTCTTACGATTTTGATAAGTATCTGATAAATGAATAAATCTCTGTTAAATGAATGATATTTATTCTATTTTTTTACTTTATTTTTCAAGTGCCTTAGAGTAGACAGTATACATTTTTTCTTTTTCAGTAAAAAATAATTTTCGTGACAATCCAACCTACAACTGGTCATGTAAAAAATTATGAATTTTCTAGGTTTTAAAGCAATAAGACAAAATTTTATTGGGTGAATGGCACGGCAGCGCATAAAATACGAACAAACAAAAATTCATTTTTATATTTTAGATTACCAACTAAGCCTTAAAGGTTCGTCTTATTTCTTACATATTGAATAAATTTCTTTTTAGAGCCTTTTTTTTTATCGAGTCAGAACATGATATTGTTTTTGGGATGAGATTTTTGGCATCAACAAAAATCCGTAGGTGAAAAATAAAAATTTTATTATCTGCACGAGCATCTAAAAAAATTAGCCTTTAATAACGCGTTGCCATTGTATTTACAAAAGTTTTGATAAAAAAAATAGGTTAATGACTGCAGCAAATAAAACCCAGAAAAATGTCATTTTAAGCATGCGATTATATGAAAGGAAATAAACAGGAAATGTGATATTTTTTAAAAACAATATATGCGATGCAAAGTTTTTTTTGGATCGTTTGCAATACTAAAGTGACGCATTCAATGAAACCATTAACATGAATAAAAATATAATTTAATCTGCGCGAGCACGTGGTGCTTGGCCGTTCAAGGAATTACGTTGCGACATGATACATTGAAATATACATAGCGGATTTTATTTTAATCTTTTTTAAATCTTTGCTATGATTATAGTTTAGTGTTAACTTTAAAAGCAAACATTGATGAAATTGTTTCAATTAAATTTACTTATAATGCTCCTTTTGCTGTAATATAATTGAATGTATAAAAGTATGCCACGGTATTTAAACTTCAGATTTAGTTGCTTATCTTTCAAATTTAATTTAAAAGACATAAATTTCCTTTTTTATTGAATCAATCAATAACCATAAATCACCTGCGATGTTAGGTAATTTATTTGTCATTGACACAAAACCGCAAAACTGGATTATTTCACTTATTATTTTTGTATTTTTTATGATCATGTTTCGATTCGTCAAACAAGTTATTGCGGTTAAATCTCTTTTTTTCTTTTTAAGTAATATAGCTCAAATTTTAGGTAAGGAAACTGAGATATAGAAAGTAATAGGAGATTAAAGCCTGAAAAATGATATGAAAACGTCTGTTTAAAGTTCAAAAATATTTTAAACATACACACAGAGATACCATTAAGACCAAGTTATATATAAAATATTTAATTTATAATTTATCAAACTTCCATAATCAGTTGGTCACTATAGGCAGGTTGTCAGAAATAGAAAGAAATTCAATTTAAAATAGATATTGTAATGGTTACTGTCTGAGCACTCAAAAATAATAAATCTAGGGGTAATTTTAATTTAAACATTTAATGAACATAGACAGTTTTACATTACAAATAAACAAAGACAAACAATTAAACATTTACAGTTACAAATCATATTAATGGGACAAGATAAATTTAGACGTTAACTAGGGGAAAGTCCGACTCGCTCTGGCGGAAGTTCTCTTTTAAGCCACCAGGAGGCGGCAAGGCGGGAATATACCAGTCCCGCACTTACGGAATATATTATTCCACTACACTCCCCCTCTGGTTCCGATAAAACGTCTCGTTGAGGGACCAGCAGTTTTTGGTCGTTGGCTTCGTCTGAGAGTCGCTTGTGGGTTGGGTTTAGGATCAAGGGCCCGAGGTCTGCCTCGCTTACGTAGTGGTGTAACAGGTAAAGTTATCTCATTTAATTTACGATAGTCCACACAAAGTCTGTAACCATTTGGCTTTGGGACTAGAACCACAGGTGCGGCATATGGTGACTCACACTCTTCAATAACATTTCTTTCCATCAGGTCTTCAATATGTTTCTTCAACTCTTCCTTCTTAGCAGGTGACAATCGGTACGGAGGGACAGATACAGGAGGATGATCACCAGTGTTGATGTGGTGTTGGACATACGGAGTAGCTTCTCCCCCTGGTTCAAAGATTCTTTCATGTTGTTTCAACAGGGTGTTGAGTTGATTTCTCTCTTCTTTTGATAGGTGTTGGCCCTCTTCTTCACGTAATTGACAAGTATTTGATTCGACATTAAGTTCGTTCTTAATAGCACACAAATTTGCTTCTTTGGCAAAATCAAATTTTCGACAGGGAAAATCATAGAAAAACCATTTTCGTCTCTTCAGGTCAAGAACAACTCCAGCATCTTGAAGGAAATCCGTACCAAGGAGTGTACGATTTTCTTTTGCATGGGGTAATGCAATGAATTTTGTCTTAATGATTCTTCCTTCAAGTCCTACATCTACACACGTTTGGTAAGCTTCTACTTGACTTTTTCCTCCGTCAGCAAGTGTCATTGTGAGTTGGGTCTTCTGAAAATCTGCACCTTCTTGTTTAAGGATTTCATATAACAGTTCTCCAGCAATGCAATGACTTGCTCCGCTATCAGCACAAGCAGTTCCCATGATTCCATTTACGGTAATATTCAGCACAGCCAATTGGGTTTTCTTATCGGAACATGATTGAAAGATGACATTTCCAAATCGTGAGGAAGTGTTCGTACTAGATGGATTACATTTAGAGCAGCGAGATTTGATTACACCAGGTTCGCCACAGCCATAACAAACTCGAGCAGGCCTGTCCTGGACATCAGAAATGAGTTTATCCTTTTTAGGATAGAAATGACTCTTCTTTGTAAAAGATGGAGGTCCGGAACTTTCACCTTTTGGATTGAAAACTTTCTTATTGACATAGGACATGTCTCGCTTTAATGTAGTTTTCAGGTTGTCGTAAGCATCAAGCTTATCGGCTAGTTCCTCTGGTGAATTCCATTCAGTCCATTCGTCAATAAAATGATTTCTGAAGTCTTCCGGTGTTTTCTTTTTAATTTGATCCGCTATGATGAGGGATTTCAAATCTTCAAATGTTTTGACGTTTAACGAATCCAACCATCCTTCAAAATAGTCACGTAGCTCAAAGTAAAAATCTCGATAAGTCCCTTCTGGTGTTTTTCTGTGGGTAGCAAATAATTGACGAAATCTTTCAGCAGATAACTTGTAGCGTTTCAGAAGCATGGTTTTAACGTGCTGATAATCTTTAGATTCTTCTTCGGATTCTCTGGCTATAAGCTTGGCCATTTCTGCAGGTAATACTCCAATCAAGTAAGCAACCCACTTAGTTTCTGGCAGTTTCAGAAACCTTAACTGCCTTTCGAAAATATTCAGGTATAATGCAATATCACCTACGTTGGGATCGAAACTAGGAATAAGTTTCTTTAATTCATATTTTGGGGTGTCGTCGTCACTTGTCATCTGAGAAATTCCATTATCAATACGATTCTTCTGCGCTTCGAGATTCAATTTCAATTTCTCCAACTCATATTCTCTTTCTTTGTCGAGTCTAGCTTGATCTTTGGCACGCTTTTCTTCCTCTTCTTTAGTCTTTCTGTCATCTACAATGTTAGATAACAACGCTTTCACTGTGTCTTCTTTATATCCAGGCGAATTCAAAATTTGCTCTGAAATTTGCAGAATTTTGAGACCCTGGCCCAAGACCAAACCCATTTCTTCAGCCAAAATCCTCAAATCTTCTTTCTTTGCTTTGGCAAGGAAAGCCATTTTGTTAAAAAAACACTAAAGTCCTCAAAGTTCGATATTTTAAAGTTTATGCAGAAAGGGTAACACACAATTATCTAAATATAAAACACTTAATGCACGACAAAAAAAATTTTACAGTATATTTTGACATTGAAAAAACCTATAAATTAGAATTTAAGATCTTTTATAGTTATTTCAAATTTGAGTAATCGATACAACTATTAAACAAACTCAAAGTATAAAGAAAACAACTTTGAATACACTGGAAAATTTAAATACATTCATATATTCCTCATAAATATTAAACATCACTATAATATTCAAATGATTTCACAAATTGTTTTGTATATTTAGCATGTATTGAAAAAAAATCGTAACAATTCTATTTAAGATTGATCAAATGCTTAATAAAATAATATTATTCATTACTTCAAAAAATATAGACATGTTCACACTTTTTAATTTAATTGAGACATGGAATATATCTTAACCACAAAATAATATCATGAATATAGCAATATTTTTTTTATTCAAACGCCAATTCGCTTCTATCTAAAAGAATCACTTTTATTTATTCTTTAAATGCTGTAAATATAATACTCAAAGGGTAAAACAAAACTCAAACAAAACCTTATTTCTTTTATTTATTTCTTTCCTAAAACTTTCATTCACAATGAAGAAAGAAAAAAAATATTCATGAACACAGAATATTATAAGAAGGTATAAAAAAAAAGAGTTAACATTTCCCAGAATGAGTAATCAAACAAATCATTCCCGCCGCCGTTAAATGAAAGCTTGCATATTCTCGGCGCCAAGGGGATGAAAAAATGGTAACGCCTGGCAAAGCGAAACTAAAATGTAACTACTTAATACAACTACTTTTCAAATAGGCACATATATCAGCATTTCAACTTGATTTTTAATTTTACTGACAAGAATTATTCATACTTTATCAATAATTTTAATTATGTTCCAAATACAAGTATTTATTCAACAAAATACTTATCTGAAGCAATCTCCGGGTGAGACGCTACGAATAAATCCATCTCAGGAAGAGATAATACTTTTTTCCAACAGCTTCAAGTTATTCCGTTCTCGGGGTGAGAAGATGCACGTCTGGGATAGACTATTTAGCAAAACAGAATCTAATAGCTGGAAAAAAAAATGCGAGAGGGAGCCGGATATTCCAATTGTTCGAACACGTTTGTTTCGAAAGTCGGGCCGCAAGTTAGGCGCCAATTTTGTAATGGGTACTGTCTGAGCACTCAAAAATAATAAATCTCGGGGTAATTTTAATTTAAACATTTAATGAACATAGACAGTTTTACATTACAAATAAACAAAGACAAACAATTAAACATTTACAGTTACAAATCATATTAATGGGACAAGATAAATTTAGACGTTAACTAGGGGAAAGTCCGACTCGCTCTGGCGGAAGTTCTCTTTTAAGCCACCAGGAGGCGGCAAGGCGGGAATATACCAGTCCCGCACTTACGGAATATATTATTCCACTACAATATACAGTAAATTCTAACGATTGTTTTATCGATTTTCTCTTCTTAGTTAATTTTGTTTACAAAAATTTAAAAAGCGAAACGAAAACTATCTGTAAAATCCTTAATTAGTTCAGTGTTGTTCTGTTGGTCCTAAAACGTATGTTATTTGAATTCATTATTTCATTCAGGTCCTATGACAAAACAAAAGAAGAAAAATTAATTTATCCAATCTAAATTTGTTTAGCTGCTGAAGGTTAATGTTAAAACAAGATGAAACAGTATTTAAGTATATTTCGACTAATAATAAAGGCATTCGATTTTGCAATTTTATTATTAATAATAATATTTAATTTTAGAAATGTTATTAGTTTCTTGAGATCATTTCTCAGTAGCTATCCACTAGGTCCACGGAACTTCATCATTACGATATATCGCCCAATACTTTCGATATTGTTCGATGTATCGTGACACCTTATTTTATTTAGAGCTATTATAAGTTATAAATATCATCTCTGTAGCATACAGACTGATCAGAATGGCCTCAAATAAAAAGTAGTTTCAATTAATGTAATAAAAATAATTATCTTTTGAAAAAAAGTTAGAAAGTAATTTTCTTAAATCCCCTTCAAAAAAGTGTCACTGCCAAAGCAATATCTGCATGTTAACAATTTATAATATTGCGTTTAAAACAAGTATTTTTATATGTTCGTATTTACAGCAATATGAGTAAAAATTCTGTATGAAGGGCAATCAGAACGATGAGCAATAAAAATGAATATTAAACGGAAACCGAAATGAAAACTTAAACTAATTGTGAATATCGATTTATTGTATCGTGATTTATCGTGAGCCTCTAGGCTAAAGCCGAAGTATAACAGAATTTCTTCTTTTATGCGAGTACGCTTAAGTGTGAAAATGCGAGTTGAGTATAAAATTGTGCATTATTATTATTATTTATTGAATTTTATTACTCAAGATGAATATTTATAGATTAAACAAAGGACAGCCAACAACCTTCGGATAACCGCAATTATTTTTCTATTATAGCATCATTCAATTAGAGATCATAAAACAGTTTATTCCAAAATGACGTGCTTAAAACAAGTACTTTTACGTATTAGAATGTGATAATATTTACAGAAATGTTAACAGAAATTCTGTATGAAGACGGAAAAGAATGAACACTAACTGATGACAAAAACAAAATCTTAAACTCAAACTCATTGTGAACATAAATTTGTAGCGTCGAGATTTATCGTGAACTCTTATTCATGATCACGATTTTGATAGATCGATATTTTCCTAAAACTGCAATTGATTTTTCCAAAATATGAATGTTTTTCTTTTCTTTCGATAATTCGTCAATCGGCACAGTCTTAGTACTCACTCATTCAGATTATCCAAATGAGCATAGTCTCATTTGCAATTCACTCTGATAAAAAGGCGCGAAAGAGAACAGCCAATGGGTAAACGCGAGGTTATTAATAATTACCTTTCTAACCCAAAAGCTTCGATAGGGCGCAAATTCGTCGAAAATAAAATCCGTGCCGTGATTTAATCTGACAAAAAATTAGCTACCTAAACGTTAAAATGACAAGAGCCGATGATTTAAAGAATTACACTGAAAATATAATTTTCATTTCTGTACTAGTTAACATGCTGTCTTTGGAATCGGATATACTATTTAATTAATTTCTTAACCTGGTTTGTATTGACGCAGTCGGGGTGGTTGGCCTTATTCGCAATAGAAGTTCAAACATTGCATT
This sequence comes from Argiope argentata, assembly GCA_026289955.1. Lineage (NCBI taxonomy): Eukaryota > Metazoa > Arthropoda > Arachnida > Araneae > Araneidae > Argiope > Argiope argentata. The sequence continues at coordinate 16,877 of JAOUZG010019412.1, read as the reverse complement.
GTTCATCGAGTAGCACGTGGGTTGCCAAAGCAGACGGATGTTGCGCGTCCATCTGTACTTTTTGGCAGATGATAAAATCACTTACGTTTGTTTTGCAATCGTGTCAACAGCTCCTACACCTGTTGAATCCCAAAGAAAAGTTGGCCACCCCAGTGCTTCTTTACAAATTTCAATCACGATCTTCTTTTGCTTTTATTTTTGGTGTTCAATCAATTCTGAGACACAATTTAGAACAAGAATTTTACTGAAAATTTGTGTTTATAAACAACTCGAACATTTTTTTTGTGTGTAAAAAGAGCGTTATTTAGGAGTTATAAAGGCCATGGTGGTGAAGTCTCCGCTTTGGAATCGGAGAGTTCAAGTTCGAGACCAGATACCACCGAAAAACCATCGTGTAAAAGACCATAGTGTACGTGAAATCCGTCGGGACCAGGCTTTCTCCCGCTGTTATGTTGTGGTATGTTGCGGAAGTTTGGAGAGGAGGTGCCAGTTCAGGTGTCGTCTTCGTCATTTGATCGTAGTTCAGAATTACGAAGTCCATTCCAAAATAGCCCTAGTGTTGTTTTACAAAGGGACATTAATATAACTAACCTAAATTTTAGCTGTTACAAACGAGGAAGATGAATGTTGGAATAAAAAGCGTTTAAATTTTCCTTTTTTATGAGCTCGAATCACTAAAAAAATGAACAATGAATATTTAAAGGTAAGATTTAAGCAACCACAATATGGAGAACTGTGTTATTTTTTTTGTATAGTTTCCCTAACAGTGGAAAAAAAATCTTTAATCATTTAATTTTTTTTAATATTCTATGAATTAGTCTTTTCAAAGGGACGAGCTTAGCTAACGTAGAATAAATTTGAAAAACCTCATGATTTTTAAATTTTTTTAATTTTTAGCCTTGCTTCACTGCGTCAATACTTTTCATAGTTTCAATGAAGTTCAAACATTTTCACTCTTTTTGCAAATATTTAATTGTTTATTTCCTACATGTATAGTTAAAGATTGAAATAAAGATTATATTTTCGTATACCTTAGCCTTTCTCTTTTTATCCTATTGCATCCCTTTTTTTGGAAAATCTATTAAAAAAGCAGTTATAACGATATAATGATTAAATATTATATTTGATATACTTTAATTTTATAATAACTTTGATTCAATTAATAAACTAATCACATTTTTAGATAATATAAGTAAACCATGAGTATTGTTTCATAACCCATTTTTCTGCTGTAGGTTATTTTGGAATTTGAAAAAAAGTAGCACTGATAAGATAACGAGAATTAGATATTAGACGATGAAGAAAGTCACGTTTTCCATCTGAATGCCATGTCATGTGACTAAGTTATACAGAAAGAACAATAAATAGAACTGCGAATAAGACTATTAAATTAACACGATTTGAATTCTATCATAACTTGAAATTCAATTTTTTTTTCTATTAAAAAAGCAAAATAAACAAATTTTACATAGAAACTAGCTGCCTATAGCGACCAGATTACTTATTTAGATTATCGTCTATTTAGGCTTTTAAACCTTAAATACAAGAAGCATTAAATTTTTTTTATCTTTTTATCAGACTCAACTGAAGAAATGAATTTTATTGCATCAATGTGTTACACATTACTGTGATACAAATTAACAAGTAAGATAAAAGAATTTTTTAAAATCAATTCCTACTTAAGGCTTTTTGTTTACTTTTTATTAACTCCTTAGGTTAATTTTATTAAATTAATATAAATATGTATATACATATGACAGAATTACAATAATTGACAATTTTACCACTCCGCATGCGTGAATTTTCTACGTCAATTGGGGTAATGCAATACAGATGAGAAATTTTTAATTTCCTTTATTTTCCTTTATTTTAATTTAAAAGTACTACAAACTGAATCCTAAAAATTGATTCATTAACAATGTTTCATTTTAAATGCATCAAACACTAAGAAAATAAACAGAATTGTCTGAAATAATCGGCCGAAAACATGTTAAGTCTAAACTTATTAGGTGGGGAAAAAAACTGTAATAATATATTTGGCGGCGGGGAAATGAAGATTTTTAGAGAGAAAGTTAGTTTTTAATTAATAAAAAATTAATCTGTCAATGAATTAATATTAAAAAAAACTATAGCAACATCAATAGTCATCCACTACAAGTTTAAAAAATGCTACTTTAAAAAACTCCCTATATATA
>JAOUZG010019412.1:0-11928 GCA_026289955.1 Argiope argentata | reverse complement strand
TATATATATATATATATATATATATATATATATATATACTGAAGTGACAAAAGTCATGGGATGACTGTTAATATCGTGTCGGTCCTCCTTTTGCCCGGCGAAGTGCAACAACTCGACGTGTCATGGAGTCCACAAGTCGTTGGAAGTCCTCTGCAGGAATATTGAGCCATGCTGTCTGTATAGATGTCCATAATTGTGAAAATGTGGATGGTGCAGGAGTTTGGGCGCGAACGGACCTTTCGATGATGTCCCATAAATGCTCGATGGGATTCATATCGAGTGATCTAGGTGGCCAGATTATGCGCTGGAATTGTCCAGAATGTTCTTCAAACCAATCGCGAACAGTTCTGGCCCGGTGACATGGCGCATTGTCATCCATAAAAATCCCATCGTTGTGTGGGTACGTGAAGTCCATGAATGGCTGCAAGTGATCTGCAAGCAGCTGAACATAACCATTTCCAGTGAATGATCGGTTCAGTTGCACCAGAGGACCGAGTCCATGCCATGTAAAAACAGCCCACATCATTATGCAGCCACCATCAGCTTGAACAGTGCCTTGCTGACAGTTTGGATCCATGGCTTCGTGGGGTCTGCGCCACACTCGAACTCTACCATCAGCTCGTAACAACTGAAATCGTGACTCATATGACCACGCCACGGTTTTCCACTGGTCCAGGGACCAGTCGATATGCTCACGAGCCCAGGAGAGTCGCTGCAGGCGATGTCGTGCTGTCAGTAAAGGCACTAGAGTCGGTCGTCTGCTGTCATAGCCCAAGAAAGACAAATTTCGCCGCACAGTCCTATCGGACACGTCCCTCGTATGTCACACATTGATTCCTGCGGTTATTTGACGAAGTGTTGCGTGTATTAACATTGACCATTCTACACAGACATCGGCGGTCTCGGTCGTTAACTGCAGGTGGTCGCCCACTGCGCTGTCCATGATGGGATGTGATGCCTGCAATTTCATACTCTCGGCACACTCTTGATACTGTGGATCTCGGAATGTTGAATTCACTAACGATATCCGCAATGGAATGACCCATGCGTCTAGATCCAACTAATATTCCACGTTCAAAGTCTGTTAATTCTCGTCATGCCGCCATAAATCACGAAAAACCTGTTCGCATGAATACCTTGAACACAAATGAAAGCTCTGGAAAACGAACTGCGCATTTATACTTTTTCGCTGCGATACTACTGCCATCTGTATATTTGCATATTGCTATCCCATGACTTTTGTCACTTCAGTGTATTTCAAAAATTTGGATCCATTCTTTCACTGAATTAAATCAATGATTCTTCAGACGATATATTTACTTTTAATACTGAATAATAATTTTTTTTCTGAAACATTAATTTGAAAAATATTCAAAAATAATATTTTAGATTAAATAAAAACGAACAAAATTAAAATGCCGTATACTTTAAAACTTTTTAAAATTATATTTGGTATTCCACTTAAGTATGGAAAAATACTTCTTTTTTTAAGATGAAATTTATATTTTTCATTTGTGTTTTGGGTTTCAATGAGCTTATAAAACTGTGTAGAAATTATTCTATTAATTATTCATTGGCAAATATTGTACAATAATTAAAAGATATATTAAATAAATCTTATAATTCATAAATTCGGAAACTGGATCAGCTGATAAGACATTTAGATGAATTCAAAGAATGGGATTTGCTTTCAAACACAACTCTAACATTTCTTTTCAGATGATTAAAAATTGTCAATATTTATCTCTACTTTATTTTGCGATTCAAAATGATTGAGAAACAAATTTAAGCCAGTCTCAAGAAGAAGTAAAAATACCCGATTAGAAATCCCTTTTTGCCCCTTCCCCATTTGAATATTTCATCATATCAGGGTTCTTATTGCGAAAGATTTCTGTGATTAACCGTTTTATTTTTGAGTGAAATTTATTTCCGGTTCTCTTTCGTTTATAGAATTTCTAAGAAATCCATTTGCTTTTTAAAACACCTTTTTTTGCAGATTAGTGGTAAGGTTTGATGAATAAAAAAAGCTCTAATGAGTTTATTTATATCGTTTATTTTATCAAGTTCGATATCATCTTGATTTTTTTATTTAAACTAAACCGCACAGGAGAAGATGTCTTTTTAAATCATATTTGTACTGACCTTGGTATATTAGATCCAACATGTTTTCTTTAGCAAGGAATTACTTTGTCAGTGTAGAACTTCAAAAGTAACTGTGGAATATAAAATTAAAGACTACTATATATGAGATAATTTAAGAAGTGGTGGCATTTTGGCAGCCATGAAGACAGCTTTTAAAATCTTATTTGGCATCCCATAGAAAAAGAGTGCGAGTGATCTTTCCAAAGCTTTTCAATATACTTTCTAATAAAGATATTATCCCATAAAATACCTTGAACGATATTAATGTTCAAAAATTACAAAATATCAACACTTGGTTTGAATTTAGGATTTTTACTGAATTTATCATGTGTAATCATTGGTGAAGTTCTTTTGATGATTAATCCCTGACATACCATTAAAGGCATCCGAAAATCAAATTTGTGTTTTAAACGTGTTTTCCCGGACCGATTGAAATGAAAATTTGACTAAGAACTGCAACTGCAGCCTCAAAATCACATACCAAATTTGATATATTTAAGTAACTGCGTTTTAGAGTTATTGAGCTTACATTTTTCTAAGGCCAAGACTGACAGATATTCAATTTCTTCGGTTGACTTAGAATTTGATAAGTGCCGACGATGTAGAACTTAAATCTGTGCACCACAATTTATCCTTCTTGTTCTCTTTGTTTTATAATTAAATAACTTTACTGCATAACTATTATTAATGTATTATTTTTATTATTAATTTATTTATTATTTACTTCCAGCAAAAGCGGGTAGCTTTTATGTTGGATATATTTATACATGCTATGTATTCCCAATTTTCGGATTCCTTCCGTTTGGAGGCGTTTCTTTCAGCTAAATCTATTTAGAGGAATTCTGAGCGCTTCAGCTATCAGAATCTAAATTAACTTGCAGTACCCGCACGGCGTTGCCCGTGGCACAGCATCCAAAAAGAAAAATTAGCTTTAAACTTGTCTAACCTCCACCCGATATGACATGGGCATGTTAAGCAACATCAAATGAGCCTAAAATGTTTAGAAATTATAAAAAAAAAAAAAAAAGCTTCAAAACAATTTTTCATAGCACACGTGCAGAAATATTTAGACTGTCACAAAAGTAAAAATATATGTCCGTAGGCAAAACATTGGCGATCATTTCGAGCTTAGATTTCTTTCTTTTCGACATAATGAGATTTGAATGGCTATTTGAAATCAGACGTAGACAGAGAAACGTATCGCATACACATACCACATATCTTGCTATTTGCACATGCAGAGTTTGAGGTTTCTGAACATGCGTGGATAAGTTGAAATCGAAATTATAAAACTGCTTTTTTTATTTTGACATGACTTTCATATACTAAAACCTTCCCAAATAAATACTCTACAAAATGGTATAAATATCTCGAATATTCGTTAACTATTTCTCGAGTTTTTGAGGTTCCAACATACAGACGCTTTCAGGAGACTTCATTTTATACGATGTATAGATACGATAGCTACAAAAGAAAGATATTTAGATGAAAATCGATAGTTCGATAGTGTCGAAACTTATCAAATGCTGAGCCAAATCTAAAGACGACTTGACCGTCTGTCTGTCTGTATTTTAAGAAACATATAAACAAAATTCAAAAATATAATAAATTTAGCAAGTGATTTCGTAACTACATTTGTAGTTCTGTATCAATTTTTTTTAAATCGATTGGGGGAAAATGGGTTTAAAGCATAAGCTCGCCTGTATTAAAGTTGTGAGACGATTTCGGAAAGACTACATCAGCTCACATTTTTTTCTTTTGCGAATCTACGATTAGGCACTCACTAACAGCTAAGAAGGGCTCGTCGGTAGTGGCTTCTGTGGCAAAAAGTGATGAATGAATGCATTTTACTGAGAAAATGTGACAGTTTTATTAATTACTTTCACTCCCATTACAGCGGTTTGTGCAGACGATAGAGAATTTGTTGTTCTTTTTTCTTTTCACCGGATAATTTGTTGAATTCTGAGAATTTATCCTGTGCAATAACCCCTTTTTCCAAAATAAGCTATGTGATGACAAATTATTGTTGGTAATTTATTTAATACATTATTTTGTTATAGAAGTTTCTCGGGTTTTTCTGTGTGTGATTATTTTTGTTTTTTTAAGAATAACATTAAAGTTTTCTTGGAAACATATTTAATATGCAACAGATTTGAAATGAAATCGAATAATAATTATATTTTTTACAATATGATTCAACACAATATGATTTAAAGTATGGTTTCCATCTCCTCCTCTTGCCCGTACTTGATGAAATTTGGGACGCGGCCTTTGCACCAAATTTGCAATTTCTATCATATTTTGAGCAAAATTGGTTCAGAGGATGTCTGCCTTTCTGTCCGACTGTTGTAACAGAAGTTAACAAGAAAATTATAAAACAAGAAGAGCTTGCAAGATAGATAATTTTCAGTACTTAGATTTAACAACTGTAGAGTAGACACCAACCAAATTTTGAACCGGTTGGACTGAGCGTCTGTCCATCTGTAATTTCAGAAAAATGTAAACGCATCAACTCAAAAATGTAGTGATTTAAATGTATGAAATCTGGTGCGGGTTTTTGTGGTTACCAGTGTATCGTTGTAAAATTTTTGCTTTAGTAGGAAAAAGATTTATCTGACTCACTAATTCCGATTTTAGTATACTATTAACCACCAGAGATTAGTAGCCAAATAGCTCGCCAAGGATGATTCGATGGCTTCACTAAAAAGGCTTAATTCTCGCCAAAAGTTAGCATTTCTTGCATTGTCTCAAATGCCAGTACTATGCAAGGCGTTTTCCGGAGTATCACTTTTATTAGAGAGTATGAAAGACAGTTTTTGGGAGACCACTCATTAATTTTAGAGAGAGAGAAATGACAAATAAGGCAGTTTCTGCGCATCAGTAAGAAAAGAAGAAAACTTTTTTGTGAAGAAATTATTTTTTAAAATTATGGAATTTTTTAGTGACAATTATTGTAACGAAATTAAACTTAAGTATATACAAGATATAAGTAAGATAAATGTAGTTTTAAATATTACTTGTATCCTTAAATCTCATTGCAAATTTTTTCCTTGCCTGCACTAATGTAGTAGATACATATATTGACCTTTCTTTCATTGCAATTCCAATTCATTAAATCCTATTCCTTCATTTTCATGCAATGAAATTTGATTTATCATTTCTTCTTTATAATATTGTTATGAATTTTGTGTAAATTAGATGTAAATATTATAAATATATATGAATTTTTATATAAATATTTTAAATATTTGTAAATAGTTTAGTTGCATAAAATTAATTGTAATGAAATAGCGCGTTAGCGAGAAAAGACCGTTCTATGGGGATTTACAATAGAAGATCACCATATTTGACTAATTTGGCAATGTAGGCATGTTGGTAATGCCATGATATCGCTAACGGTTTTCATTACACGCTAAAATGTGTAGTAGAAACTAAGAAATAAAGATTTGTTCCTAGGGTATATTTGAGGAAGTTCTACAATTGCCTGGAACGAGCGCGCCGCTTCTGAATTTGCCCCGCCCACTTTAAAAAGGGATCAATTCCCAACCCTACGAAGCTATTGGATGTAGAACAGTGCCAGACTAGGACCAGACCAGCCATGAGACAGCACAGTTCATGCCATCCAACAGACGCCATGGGGAACTCCACCAGTCCACAACACGACAGGAGATAGCTTCTGATTGAAACGGGCTCTCCTTCAACTGCACAAGTCTTTGGAAAGGGATCAGTTCAGCTTCGCAAGGAGTCCTGACACTCGCCAACTCTCCCACCCCTCAGCATGGCCAGTACTACTTGAGCAGACTCAGAAGACCTCAACTCACTCCTGGACTACACCGCAAAGGGCAACGCTTGGATATTTAAAGCAATGCCGCTCTCCACCCATCATTATCGGGGATAACCCCCTGCCGGGGCTAGGCGCTTCGTCAACTCTGCAATTAGGAAAGGAATAAGTTCAGCTCAGACAACGAGCTAAGTTGGTTGGTTTAGCTTAAGAAAGCGTCTTTTCTCTTGTTGTCGTATGATTTTATAGCTTGGCTGCTATTTGAAATTAGCTGATTCAGTAGATTTAATTCGCTGCGAATTTGTGCCTTGAGTGGCGTATATTTAATACACGTTTTCCTAGATCATCAAGTCTGCATCGTTCTAGCATGAGGATTTTTCGTAACAATTCCTGAATTGCTCCAATTTGTCGGAACTTCAAACCTAAAAATCAATTAATAAATAAATTATTAAAAAAACAGTAACAGCTTCTTTAATCTTTTCTAACCACCGGCATGGAACCCAAACTCGTTTTCCGGCGACACGAGACTATACATTTTATTTAAGATGTCAGACTAGGTTGAAAAGAGGCTTTTTCCCGAAGAATTTGAATTTTTTTTCATAATCTCAATGTATAGTCCAAATTTTGTAGATTCTCAGACGTACATTTTTTTAATGTATGTAAGATAGAACTATAGATGCAATAGTTTCAATAATACACAATAAATAAAAAAAGAAATCAGAGTCATTGGTACTTTTAACTGAAAATGAGTAATTTGTTATATTTTTACTGCATAATTTTCCAAAATAAGGTTTGATATGTTTATACCTATTCAGCCATAGTTTGCATATTTTTGGCATTTCTGTCAAATAAGCTTGAAAACTAAATTTTTTCCCAGCGCATTTGAATGAACTAATTTACAAATAAAATACATAAATGCATTTTAAAAAGAATGAATATGATTATATATGATTATAAAGAATGAATATATTATGATTGATTCATGGAAAACATAATATCAAAAAATCAATAAAATTTTATGAAATTCGGTATGCCTGCATCGAAAACAGACAAAATTCAAAACATAGACAAATTATGCCAAAAAATTATTAATGGCGACTTCAAATGTTTATAAAATTTTTATTCATTAAAATAATTTTTATCTTGCAGTCTGTTACATTTCATGAAGTTTCAGCAAAAAATGTGAAACAGATGAAACAAAAATTAAATATTTCAATCTTTTTGATTAACTTACTCTGTTTTTCTTAATATTGAAACTTTTATTAAATTTTCGCTAAATAAGCTGTTTTTTTTTTTCGAAACCTACAGGCATTGAATATTTTATTTATCTATAGTGACCTTCCAAGTATGTTCTAAATATCTGGTGCAATAAAAAATATTTATCACTTTATAAAAATTTATCTTCGAACCCAGTCGGATACCTTAATTTCTAAAGCAGAAAATAAAAATTTTTACAGCTCTCTTATCTAATAAAATTTATTTAGATAAAGCTCAGAGTGAATACAATGGAAAATAAAACTAACTCCACAACGCAAAATCGTGACAGGAAATACCCGAGTTTGTTTTTTATTAATTCCCTTTTCCCAAAGCGACTATTACGCATTAGAGGTCGTCGTTGATTGGCTGTGTGAGATCTCGTCATCAAGGTAATTACACTGTTACTCCAAAAACTAGAAAACATCAAATCAATTACATGTTGCGTATTGACTTAATATTCTATTTTCATAATTGTTGTTTTGTCTCTATTTCCCTGGTCGTTGAAAAGCTTAATGATTCTCTCACATTCTGTGGGAATGAGTAAAGCAGAGACAGAATGTTAGATATTATTAAAACAGAAAATTTGATTTAAATTAAAATTTTTATCACAGTTTTAATTGTCATTCTTTGCCTTTATTATATAAGCTAATGCAAGGCAATCTCAGTTTACCAGACAAATGGGATTGATAATGCTTTTTTCGCCAAAGTCTTGGATATCCATTAATATTTTGTATCTTAGTATTAACTATGAGTATACATAATGCTTTGAGAGTCAAATGTATTCGGATTAGAGCTTTTATGTTTTTACGTTCTCATATACGTAGCATAGAGAAGGTATAGTAATAAAAAAATTCGAACTCGTAAATATCGAAATATAAATAAAAGTTTCAAAGCTTTCAAATTTCTATCAATTCTTTGATCAAACTGGATTAAAATTATTTAATATGTATGCAGTTATCTCCTATTTTACCCTCTAGAGCCATTTATTCGTTTTCACTGTTGGGATATGGTGTGGATGGGGGGGGGGCGTGCCAGTTCAAGTGTCGTCATCTGATCGCGGTTCAAAATTACGAAGTCTGCCCCAAAATAGCCCTAGTATTGCTTTCAAAACTAAATAAACTTCCTAAATAAGCATAATTAAAGTAAATAATATAACTAATCTAAATTATCAAAAAAAGTATAAAATTGTGGCGGTTATTCCGATCCCTATTATATGTCCTATAAAAAGAGAAGAAATTTAATCTGTGTTCTATAAATTAGAGGAAATTTCTTCTCTCACTGGGTTTCGAACCTAAGAAATATCAGTTGTTAAGGGTTATAGCCACTACTTCATGACCCCCTCTTGAAGATGAGAGTCATTTTATGTACTTTTTCAATATATGTTCACTTTCAAGAGATTTCGCTCCTGGCTCGCTTGCAGTCCTCAGAAAACCCGATTCGATTCCTGTGGTATCGCTTACAAGACCCAGCTCATATAAGTTACTAATCATATAAATGCGATTTTTTTTCTGTTCGGAAGAAATTATAAATACATTAAATATTAAAACTAAAATCAAATGATTTAAATTGCATGAACTGCTTTCTTTCAATTTCGAAAAAAAAAACAAAACAACAACAATAAATCATTATTTTTTTAAACTAAAATTTCCTGGCGAAAAAAAATTGTGAGAGATGTAAATGTTTTAAAAACTATATTTTATTAGAAATTTCAAAATCCAAACAGAATTTACTTCTTTTCGCCCATTTTGATAAGAAGCATTTCATCAAAATTTATTGATAACATAATTATAACAAAAACAATCGCCAAATGATGGTGAGTATTAAAAACAATTTAGTAATACCAAACCAATTTTAGCGATTATATCTTGACAAAATCGTGGTTTAGTGCGCCCTTTAATCGTCAAGGATTCCAGTAATCGCTGATCATGAGGGCTGTCCACATCAATTTTGTGAAATAGTTTGTTACACGCTTTTTTTAAATAAATAAATAAAATCTTTATCACGATTATTTTATCTAGAAAGACCTTTAACACTTTTTTTGTTGTTCTTCTCGTATCCGTTTTTAACGGAAAGAGGGGTGCAGTAGCTGCTGAGGGTACATACCCCTGAGCACCCGAGGACAGAAGTTTGACTTCTAGCTCACACTCGTCACAGACCCTTTTTAAGGGGCGGACTTCATTCATCCACAGATCGTAATTTAGATCTGGAACAGAGAACGATCCCTTCTGACTCAGTATGCACGAATAAATATTTCTGAACAATAAATATAGTTTTAAGTTATCTATTCCATTAAAAGAAGGGTGAAGTGTTTGATCCTTTTTCTGAGTTGTTAAGGGCCATTATATAGTTGTTTTAGTTTAGTTATATTATCATCCCGTTGTAAAGCAACACTAGGTCTATTTCTTGAATGGACCATAATTTTGAACCGCAGTCAGATGATGAGAATGACACCTGAATGGCACCCCATCTCCAAGCCACATCATACCAATGGGAGGACGTTCAGCCCAGACGATTTTAAAGTTCTCGTGAACCTATTATATAACAATTCTTAGGTGGAATCGGGTCTCGAAAGTGGAACCCTTCAGTTCCAAAGCCGACACCTGACCACCCGGGCACTACGACCCAACGGAATTGTTAAAATTCTCCTAGTAGAAAATGTTGTTCCATATAGTAACTGTTAACAAATAGAGCCAAGATCTTTCAGTGTTTAACTAAGGTCAAAAAGTACAACTAGTGAGAATTCTGTTTGGCGTACATGCTTATAGAATTTCAGCGTATGCTTAAAAACTTCCTGTAAAATGACTAGTGTAGCTTGTCATTGAATTTTCATTCCATACAGCACGATGACGAGCTAAAATCGTCATTGGAATAAAGTTGCGGTTGAATATGATAGTAAATTGGTTTAAAATTTCTGGTTTACTCAATCTGTCAGCACTTTTGTTATATTAATATCGCTAATCACTATCCCGTATTATTTACCATTGAAATTTCTTGATATGAATAATAACTTAATTGGTGTTAGTCAGTGGGATTTCATTCTTATAAACATTTAGTGTAAACATCAGTCAGGCCAATATTTATTTTTACTAAAGGAAAAGCATGCTGCGAAGTAAACACCGTAACGGATAGAGGAGACTATGGATATCAATGTGATTGGAGGGATTCTGAATAATCATAAAAAATATGTAAATATTTACATCATACTGTACTGAAACTCATGGTAGCAAAATATTACAAAAAACAAACAAACCAGAAAATGATCAAGGTGACTAAAAAGTGATTTTGATAAATATTAGAGAATCGTAGACACATCATCAGATGAATAGAAGGAAGTAGATAATGTGCCTAAAATAAAGAAATTTACGGGATCGCCTGGTGTAAACACTATGATGTTTGCAAAACCAGGCGCCCATCCGAAGTCATCATATATTTTTGACCAAGTGTTAAATACGAACTTACGAACTGCAATGATGTTGTGACGAAAAACAGTAATTCTCGCACAAGAGCGATAAGAAGATGCAAACGTTATTGTCTATGAAAACGTGTATTAAATATACGACACAGAAGCTACAAAATTCACAGCGAATTAACTCTATTTAATCCGCTTGACTTCAAATAACAACGAAGCTATAGATTAAGCAAGGAAGCAAGAGAAAAGATGGTCTTTCAAGCGCAGCTAGTCACATAGCTGGTCCTCCGAACTTTACTGACTGTCCGCCTTTAAGGCGCGTCTTAAATAGCGTCCCACTGAAGTGGATGGGGGAAACCCAGAAATTCTCTAATAACAAATCTTTATTTCTTAGCTTCTACTACGCATTTTAGCGTGTAGTAAAAACCGTTAGCGACCTTTATTATGCCGCCAAAGTACTTATATCGCTGTCATCTTCTGTTGTAAATTCCCTTTGCACGGTCTTTTCTCTTGGATGCGCGATTCCATTACAATTAATTTTATGAAATTAAACTATTTACAAATATTTACACAACAATTTAGAAATATTTACTCCTAATTAACACAAAATTCATAACAATATCTACATCAATAATACAGATTTAATTAACACTATGCAAGAATTATAAAATGAAATGTGTTTTAAATAGAAATTAAATGGTTATTTTGATCCCAATCAATTTATCATTATTCATTCTCACAGGAAACGATCATTATTAATATAAAATATATCAACTGCCATTGCTAGATGGGTGATATACAGCACTTTAAATATGTCGAATGCTTAAAATCTTGGCTACTTAATTACTTGTGACAAGTGCACAAGCTGCAGTTTCAACTGTGATGTCTATCACAGACATTGCTAACTGTCAACGATAAAATCTACCAATGAATATGATGAGGAAAGGACATCCCTCAAATGAAGGCAAGGATCCTTTGTTATCTAGATGATCGAACCTTTGAGAAGTAATAGGAAACTTCAGTAGAGGATGTGAATGTGTCGGTGGATTTTCGATTTTTGACAGTCTATCTATGATCGCGTACTGTTTGAAATGCCAATTAGTATGCTTGAACACATAAATCGTATTTGGATAAAAAATACTTAAAAAGAAAAAAAAACTATGGAGATTTCGAAAAAAAAAATGAAACATTGAAATCGAAATTTCTAATGTTCTCAGATATTATTTTGAAATTATCATGGCAATTTTATCAGTCTAATCCTATAAAATATAAAAATGAAATCTTCTAATTATTTTGAAACAATCTCGAGACTTCTTTATCAGACTCTATCCCTCACGCT
>JAOUZG010019407.1:14957-29102 GCA_026289955.1 Argiope argentata | reverse complement strand
AACTATTGATTGATCAGTTTCATCCATGTTGGTATTCTGGCTTGAGATTTTATTCAGTATTCATTATGTTTTTCTTAAAAAAATCTCTTGCTTTATCTGTTTTTTTCCTTTTCTGATAATGATTTCATTTCATTTTAGCCTTTAAACTGATTGAAGGTGGTCAAGCATTATTACAAAAAGCTGTGTATCTGTTTGGAAATATAGTATGCTTAAGTTTAGCTTTGTACAAATGTCAATCCATGGGACTGCTTCCAACATATGCATCTGATTGGTTAGATTTTGTTCAACCACAAGAGGTAATAATAACATCTTGTTAATCTGTAGTAAAATGTTTTAAATGCTTTATAATGCATGTTTCTGTTTTGAGTTATGGTCGTTATAAAAAGTATTTCAGTACTAGAGCAACAAACTTCCTGGATAAGCAGTGAGCATTAAGATGAATCTGAATTGCTAAGCATTAGAAGGTATACAATGACTGCATCATCTTGTAAAATTGAATAGCAGGTTGCATAAACAGCAATTCCACTGAAAGCTAGCATCTATGACCCAGTTCCTATCCCAGCCAGGATAGACGAGTATTCAAATGTTAAATTAGCCATGCACCTAGTGTATGGATTTGTGGACTTAATTTCACTTTATGCTTGTGATAGGAGCATTTCCCTTACAGGCATGCTCCTTGTCACAGATGGTTTCTTGTGACAAGTTATTTAATAAAAATTAGAATAAATAATGATTTTGGAGACAATGATAATTGTTACTATTCATAATTCATGAATATTAAATTAGTAAATTTTCTATAATAATTTCTACTGAATATCAAATTGAATTGTCAGTAACTATAATTGCTGACTGTTTAATTTAATATTTAGTAGAAAGCAGAATCTGGATAATTTTAATTTTAATATATGTTTATGCATGTTTTTGTACTGCTTGATTTGCTGATTCATATTAAATTTTAAAGTATTCTAAAGTAATAAAGACAGCATTTTTTTATTGATTTTAAAATTTAAATTAATAGAAACATGTTTTAATTATGCAAACAACAGATAATTTTCAATAGTTTTTAGCTAAAGGTGTCTGTTAAGATTTTAAATACTCAAGTAGTTAATAAATAATTTATAAGTAAATGTTGGAATTTCTATTAAATAAATAATTGCACTTAATAAAAAATACACATTATTTGAAATGCAATAGTTATGTATTAAAACTTTAAAATAGATAATTTATATCTCATTTGCTTAGTAATTCTTTAAAAAAGGATTTATTTCCTTTTTTTTAATCTATAAATAGAACAATAAATAATTGTAACTTTTAAAGGGTTTATAATTTTAATAAAGGAAAAATACATATCCTTATAAATCCAATAATTGTTCATTAAAATTAATAATCTAATTCATATCTAATGTGCTAAAAGATTCTTTAAAAATATCAGAATTTTTATTACTTTTTTCCTCATGTAAGATAAATTGGTTGTACATTATAAGTATGGGTGTATTTTATGAAGGAAAACAATTAAGTAATAAAAATTATTTTTCATTTTTAGTTTGATTTTTGAAATAGCCTTAAGAATATTGAAATTATTGCTAATAGTTTAACATTGTGTCTTGTATCAATAAGAAGATTAAAGAACTGAAAAAGAAAAATGTAAATTCAATTTCAAACATTTTCAGATTAGCTAAAATTTCTGGTATATATACTAAAAATATCATTTGAGTAAAATTAAAATATTTTCAATTTCTAATTATTTATAGATTTTATTTGTAACAAATGGGCAAAAAAATTATATTCATCCATAAAAGTTTTGTGCATTTTTTGAGATATTTTTTTAATGCATTAAATTATTTTCTATTTACTCATATTTTATTTGTATCTTTTTCAGAGAATGGAATATGGAGGTGGTGGTTTTATTCTGTGATACATTTTGAAGTGGTGAAATTTTGCTCTTTCATGCATTAAACATTACCATTTATTGTATAAAATGTAGCAATAAATTGGTGAACATTTTTTTTGTACATTGTAATTAAAATATTGTAAAAAGATATTAGATAATGACATGATTTTAGAAACATGCATAACATGAACTATGCACTTGATTAAATTCAATGTTAAAATTTTTGGTTAATTGTTGTATGAATTTTACAATTCCAATTTTTTTAATAGTTCATTTATTTGATGGTACTAAAAATAGAATAATATACTTTTTAAGGTTGTATCATATGCAGAATACAATATAACCTTCAACAAAGAGATTAAAAAGTTGTGCAACAAGATGTCTACATCCTTACGCACAATAAAATATGAAGCAAATGTGTGGTTTTTGCAGACATTAAAAAAATTTTAGTATTGAATTTTCGTTTTAAAGTGTTATAATTTTTGTTAATTTGAAAATTTTATCTTCTCATCTTAAAAAAAAATGTGCCTAAAAGTTTTTCTTTATATTAATTAAGAATTTTTTTAATTCCTAATGTGAGGAATAAGTAAAAGTAAAATTGTAATGTAATCAAATTTAAATATTGTAATCTTAATTATATATTGATTTCTTAAATATGTTTCATCTTCATAAATATTCCATGGTTCCGTTAGTGTGTGGAAAATCGACAACAAAATAAAAGTGTCAGGATATTTATAAAATTTTGTTGTTTTAATTTCAAATAGAATTGTATGGAATTTTCAGGAATCTACCTGTCCCTGTCACTGTGTGAGTGTTTAAGTAATCTCAAAATATAGCTAAACAGCTTCATTTATTATTGAGGTTTATAGTTTAAGAGGGATTCTTCATTTATGCAATTAATGGTTTAATTTCGGTAAATTAGGTTTTTTTTTTCATCTGTATTTTGTCTATTCTATATTTTGCAAATATTGGTTTTATAATTTTTTATAATATCTGAATTGTTTACATTATTATTCATAATTATTTATTTCAAATTATGTTTTTCTCTTTATTTATTTGAAGTAGTTGTGGAAACATTATAATATTATTTACTCCTAACTTATTTTATGTTTTCAGTTGTTTTGCCTTCAGAAATTATGAACTCCAATAAAATTTTCTTTCCAAAATGCCATTTGATGTATTTCTCTTATTAGTTACAAACATATCATTACATTAATTATATTTCTCGTTTTTTTAATGTTATTTAATTTATTTTAATTAAATAATATGATCTTCAGTACTTTATTAATTCAGTTTAATTAATTCTGCATATCAAAAGTTGTAAAATTTTTCTTCACAAAATTGTTTATGATTGTAAAGATTTACATGTTTTTTGGTTGCTTTTATAGTTAAATCATATAATTCCATATGTTATAGATTGATTGAAACCTTCTTTAGATATAGTTGGTGGTTAAACTTAAAATCACAATCCAGTTTTACCTAATCTAAATAACAAAACATTCAGGATCTGTAAAATGGACTTCCATCATAGAACAGAATAAAAGGGGGTTAGTAATCGCTTAAAAAATATTCATTTTTTTTTCTTGTGTGAAATTGCCACAGAAATTTTTTAAATTACAAGATTTTAAAGGTTATTACTTTTTTTGGACTCGGTATCATTGCAACTAAAATTATTGCTTATGTCATCATGTTTATTAGTCAGCAGTTAAACATTTGATATTTTAAATTGTAGAAAAGCATGAAGAAGATAATTGTCCTTTGAGCTTTTATTATAATTGTATTATTTTTTATCAATGACATTGAATTAAATAAAATTATAAGATACTTCACATAAATTATTTTTAAAAGAATCAATGTGTTTATCTATAACAGATAAATACATTATATCTGCTATGAAGGATATCTTAAAATGAATACAAAATTTGAATTTGGCCAGTTCAAAAATTTGAGAATTTGGAGTCAAAGATCTATTTCAACAATCCTACAGGCATGCATGCATTGAATGAGGGAATTCAGCCACCTTTATGCAAAATGATTATGGAAATTTTTTTTGACTAAAGACTATGCAGGTGCCAGCAAAGCCATGATGGCCATTTGCCCATATGTGTTATTCCATACAGAATCCTATCCTGCATTCTTTACAAATCAATAAAAACCCTAAACAATTTTTTTTTATTTAATTCAAGTATTTTGTTAATATCTTGATCTATTGTGCAAACTATGAGCTATAAAAGTTTTTTTTTAAAAAAATAGGGATTCTTTACTGTAGAAATGGCAAATTCAAATCTTGCCTTACTTTTTAGACAACCTTGAGAAGTATTTTAAATTATCACCTTTAAATATTAATAATTATTTTTATTGTTACTATGCCAAATGAGAACAATAATTCTTGAGTTCAAATTAATTAAACATATAGAAAGTGAGTAGGCTTAAATATTTGCTTTCAAACCTTGATGTGAAATTGGAAAAATACTAATGATAATTTTAAGGTCTTCTAAAAAACAAATTGATTCTTAATTTAGATGAGTTTTTAATTTCATTTTAGACTAACAAAACTCTATTAAATGTGTAACATTATTTTCCTCCGATATTTCAAATAAATATTGAACGTAGTTGCAGAAGTATATGGCTGTTTAAGCTAACTAGCCAAGCACCTAAAAAAATTCAGCATTGAATAAAATGTGCAATGAATTTGACCAAGGAAAGAAACAACAATTTATATGAATCCTTTTTAGGGCCATAGGAAGTATGCTTACCATCACATTCATTAATCTATGTATAAAGTTTTTGTAGTTAGGCATAAACTCTGAAATTTTTTTCAATAAGGCAGAAAAATCGATGCATCAGTCAGTTCCTTGTTTCACTTAAAATATTGTGATTTGATTTGTTTCTTAATTATTAATTAATCAAAGTAATTTATATAATAAACCAAAAGAATCTATTTACGTAAGCCAATCTCAATCCTAAAAATATTTTAATATACCATGACTAGAAAGAAATGTCCTTTTAAAGGATTAAATATCGTATATCGATTGCAATAGCTCTGAAGTACCTAAGTAGCTGTGCATTCACATTGAAGTCACAATTGCACCCTACACTCGTATGTAGAGTGCAATTTGTTGTCTTAACAAATAAAACTACATTTTGTTTGTCTTAAACAAATAACAAACAATAGCTTTTAAAAAAATAAAGTTTTAATTTATACACAGTTTCATTAATATTTCTATAACTATCTTAAGACGTTTGGTTTCATGAATGAGTATCATGAGTTTTGTACAAAAAATTGCTATGCCACAGACATTAATGTATACAAAATATAATAGTTACTCCTGCTTAATATGATTATGAACTGAAGTGGATTAAAGAATTTTGATAACATGAAACAACTGATAATAATGTATTTAATGTTAATTTGATAAGATTTTTTTATCCCTTAACATCGTTAAAACGGGGATAACAGCCATTGTAGCTATAAATCCAAAAACCTTGCATCTCTCAAGTATCAAGTTAACTGATAATAATAATCAAACTGAATAAAATGAATTCTATTTTAAATACAAAAAGAGAAGAAAACATTTATATTATAGCTGTCTATAATGTATTGCAAAAAGCAATTATTTTTTAAAAAATGTATAAATTGTTGCTTAATGGTAGTTATTCCTTAGGACATCACTTATTCTTACTCTTATTGGTTTAAAAAAATTGTCAAAAGTTGATGTACTGTTCCAAATTAATAATGCTTGGCCGGTTTTCTGGCACAGAGGTAGCGCGTTTTACTCGTGTTCGAGGAGTCCCGTTTCAGGCACGGTTCTGAGTGCTATCTGTGAGATGTGTGACTGTATCTCCTGTAAAAAGGGGCAGTGCAAACGACTGTGATGAGTGTGTGGTTAAGTCGTACTCTTGGCACTACTTTGGTGCTACTTGAAACAAGAGACGCATATCGCAGGCTTAAAATCTGCTGATGTATCAGCGGGGGGTTTGTCAATGGTAAGTACCATAAGTAGCGACTAATGCTTGATTCATTTGTTCGCGTTGGAGTCATTATTCCTTATCTTGCTCACAATAAATTCTCGATTTTGCGTAGAAAAGATTGTGATGTTTTTAGCAATGCATTACGACGATTCAATTAGTAAATTTTCATGTTAAAATTTCCGGTTTTAACTTTAACATTCTACTGAGTCCCTTTTCCATCCGTTTTGCCTCTATAATTCAATCTGTGGTGACAGTTGATTATACCTCTCCAACCGATTTCAAGCCAAAACTGGGAACAGATGTGCTCATTTAAGATTATGACTTCCCATTCGATATGAAATATATCTCCTAAGTGTTTCATTATAAGTGGAATGAGAAATTCTATGAACATTAGTAGAATTTACATTAGTAAATTTCGTTGAAAATGAAGGATTGTCCAATTCTGCACATCAAATATGGGTATTAACTGAAAAAAATGAAAGTTGAACATAACTTCAATTGATAGTTGGCAGGGATCGTGACAGTTAATTACTTGGCCAAGATTTACACTTTTCTTTCTTTCTTTTTCATTTCCTGAGAAAACTTTTCAGTTTGCTTAATTTTCCCTTTTACACGAGTTTAAGACAGTATATTTATAATAAAAAATTTTGAAAACAGTGCAAATGTTTTGAGCTATCTGGATTACTAAAATTGTTTTAAAATATCCCAACTAGTCCGCTGAGATCAGTCATAGACTCATATTTTTCCATTTATTAATTTTTATCATGTCAGAACATGATGTTATATTGGGAATAAGATAGACAAAAATCCGTAAGCGAAAAATTGAAATTTTATTATCTGTACGAGCCTCTAAAAAAATCAGCTTTTAATAACGGGCTGCCATTTCATTCATAAAAGCTCCAATTAAAAAAATAATAAGCGAATGACTACAGCAAATAAAACATAGAAAAATGTCATTGTGAACACGTGATTATGTGAAATGAAACAAATTTGAAATGCGATATTTTTTAAAACAATAAATGCGATACAAAGTTTTTGCAGTATTAAAGTGACCACATATATAACATATATTTTCATTTTCATGAATACTCAAAATTGCCAGTCTTTTAAACCATACTATTTTAATTGTAAACATATTTCTTTATTATGTATCTGAATCTTTCTAATAGAGACCAGTCCCATGACGTCATAACACATTAAAAGCATTGAGGCGTATTAAAACGTAAAGCAGTGCAACATATCTTCTAAATTAAGTAACATTGTGACTTTACTTTTTTGTTCGTTTTGTAAACTATTCGAATTTTGTGTAGAATCCTTTTTCTTTAGGTTTTAAAAATGGAAGTAATCGTAAAGTTCAATATTGGATGAAACAATAAGAAAGGTTTGAATTTCTAGGATACAATGTAAAAAGTTGGAAATTTTGTGGAAAAAAATCAAGAATAAAGCACTTAGAAAATTGTAAAAAATTCAGGAAAAAGTTGCTCGCCTATTAAATCAGTATCATTAAAAAGATCAATTTTGAAATGTGTAAAATTAATATTTGTCCAATAATATCTTTGAAAGTTGTCATGAGAAAATATATAGATTCAACTTAATTTTTAATTAATTAAAATTTCAGTTACAATTTTTGTAAAAGTTGTTGTTAGGTGCACACACACACTAAAACGCACGCACGCACACACTTTATAAATGGTAGAGATAGTCGTAAACAGAGCGTCCCGAAACAATTCATTATAAATTGATTTTAATGCCTTTTAAAATTTTGCGCTTTAATTCTCTACTTTTGAAATTATCACTTGTAGCTATGCCTAATTATATATATCAACTTTTGGTACATCGTCCTTTCTTTCTTTAGCGAGATACTTCATTTTAAATGTACTCTAAAATGTAATTCAATTGTATAAGCACTCAAATAAACAGTTAGAATCAGAGGGCAAGAGTTGGCACCTTTAGTTCAACATAATTTTTTAATTATCACAAATTTGGTTTTAAATCTTGTGCCGTACTTTGAGTTGAGTGATAATTTTAAATCCGTTTTTACGATTCAGAACAATTTAAACACATTTTTTTAAATCCATTTTACAAAAAACACCCCTGTATCTTTTTTTCGCGTTTCCCAATATTTTTTTACACAATACCACATCTTCATTTACAATCTGTATTAATAATAAAAGAAACTGTGTATAGTATGTGTGTGTAGACGTTCTACTGGCAGTCTGTTTAATATAGAACAGCCAAATTTGGCACATAGATATTTTGATGAGTGAGAATGTGCGCAATTGGAAAGGATTTTTCTTTGGGAATTCTAATTACAATTTTAGTTAATTAAAAATTAAGAGAAATTTTTGTGTATCCCTCGATAAGTGAAGAAAGCTTTACACCACAGAAAAAAAGTATCGTAATCCTCTTAAACATTAAAAAAATGTATCTTTTCAACGACAGCCATTTTTTTATCATACAATTTTTGTAATTCATTAAATATTTAATAATTAAAATAACCTACATGTTTAGCTTCAAATTAGAAAGTTTACAACATAAATGATTCAATAAAAAGAAATTGCTTGATTTAATTTTATAATCCCCCCAAAATAATGTTCTATTTTTATTCCAAAAATTATTGATCTTAATTAGTTTTTAATTCACAAAATAATAACAAAAATGTCTCAAATGAAACTAATGAAATAATTACATAATTATTAATGTTTTCATAATTTTAATAATTCTTTGCAGTAAAAAAACATTAAAAATTTAACAAATTCCCATGCAAAATTAAAAATTAATTAAAGACTAAAATAAGTCGAATCCAAAACTTAGCATAATGCTAGACTTTGAGCCAGAGGAAAAACCAAAGAAAGCCCTTCGAAGACACCTTTTAAGGGAAACTCTTCGAAGCACTTTAAATCCTTTCTTAAAAAGGTGCGAAAAGGCAGGAGAGTGAGAAACGGATAGAAAAATTATTAGGGAAATATAACCGCTCAATCAACAGCGCCACGCTGCGGCCAACTGATAAAAGCTGGTGTGGTGGCTTTCGATAAGGGTTATCGAGTTCAAAAGGACTTGTCACCCAGATCCGGCTGGCTGGACGGTAAAACATGTGTCCGGGAGTGATTCTGAGGGGCCCGGACTGTCCAATAAATAACTCTATTGTCTCCCACCCCAAACGAGAGGCGCACGATAACACTATCGGAGCCAAGCAGCCGGTCTGCAGGCGACTTTCTTTGCCTCCGCTGCTTGCCGCCTTTGGTTTTTCTTTTTGTCGACCCCTTTCGAGGATTTTTAGAAGGGTTTATCCGGGCTAAGCCGGATCGTTGTTCAATTTCTCCGTCGGATTGGGTTCAAGAAGGTACAGGCGGGTTCAGCCGTTTTATAAAAAGACGTAAATTTGGGGTGGTGGGGTGGAGTTATTGACTTTTAGAAAGAATGTTGAAGGTAAAGAATAGTGAGCCTTTCAGATTTATTTTCTGTATTTTAAATAATAAATACAAAGGTAATTCTAATTAATTTAATAATAAATACAAAGGAAATTCTAAATAATACTAATTAATTAAATAATAAATACAAAGGCAGTTCTAAATAATTCCAATTATTTGAATAATAAATACAAAGGGAATTCTAAATCATTCTAATTAATTAAATAATAATTACAAAGGAAATTCTATTTAATTGAATAATAAATACGAAGGAAATTCTAAATAATAATAATAAATTAAATAATAAATACAAAGGCAATTATAAATAATTCTGATTATTTGAATAATAAATACAAAGGCAACTCTAAATCATTCTAATTAATTAAATAATGATTACAAAGGAAATTCTAAATAATTCTGATTAATTAAACAATAAATATAAAGGAAATTTTAAATATTTCTAATTAATTAAATAATAAATACAAAAGGAATTTTAAATAATTCTAATTAATTAAATAATAAATACAAAATGATCTTTATAATTCTAATTAATTAAATAACAAATACAAAGGAATTCCTAAATAATTCTTAGGAATTAAATAATAAATGCAAGGAAATTCCTAAAAAAATTCTAATTAATGAAATAATAAATACAAAGAAATTCCAAATAATTCTAATTAATTAAATAACAAATACAAAAGAATTCAAAAATAATTCTAATTAATTAAATAACAAATATATAGTAAATAATTTCAATAAATAAAATAAGAGCAATAGTAAGGAAAAATTTTCATAATTTAATGGCAATGAAAATTTTTAATAATTTTTCTTTGCCTTAAAAAATAGAGGATTTTTATAAGTGAGCATATCGTTTTCAGAATGCAATATTTCTTTAATAAAAATATAACCCCTCCCCCCATTTTTTTGTCTTTAATGTGTTTATTTTTTAAAGTAAAAAAAAATAATTTCCCTATTTTGATTGACGATGTTGCTGCACAGAATAAAAGTAAAAATGTTTTTGTACAAATGCATTTATTTATTAGCTAAGAAGTAAAAAATGTTTTTTTTTTCTGTCAAAATTTTAGAATTTGATATTAAAAAACTCAAAAATGTGAGGAACAAACAAAAGGTTTCTAAAAATATCTGTAACGCTGAGGAAATTTTTTATGTTATTTATAATGGCTTTATTGTCTTCTCGTATTGTTCTCAGCGCATCAAGCTTTTGAGAATTTTTTTATTTTATTTCCAGAGTTTTTTTAATCGCTTTTTATCTATTTTTTTATCTTTATATTTGAAAAACTCTTTAATACACTGATAAATGTTTCCTTTTTTTTAAACAAATCTTTTTATATTTTTTATTGTTATCTCATCTTTAGTCTTTTATATATTTTATAATTGAGTGTTACAGTTAATTTATTGTTCTTTTTTCATTGAACTGTATCATCAATTATTTCTTTAAAATAAAGGTTGTAAAGATTTTTTAAATATTTTTTTGCAGAAATACCGATTTTTTTTGCACATTGATCTCAATTTTTGAACAATTTTCACAATAATATCATTTGAATTTTTTGTTTATTCTTCTCGTTCTCTGAGAAGAAGTGTTTATCTTTATGTTTGTGTAATGTACCTTTTAATTCTATTTTTCATTTTAAACGATATCACAAATTTTGAATTTTCATACCTTTTTATGAAAAGAATAATAAGTTAAGAATTAAATCTGTTTTTTATTAAAAAAAATATGGTGTGATATGATTCGCATTTTCTGTGCTATAGAATAAGAAAGTTGCACTTTTAAAAGGGATTATCACTTGTTTTAATGTTTAAAGTAGGAAAAAAATTAAAAATTTCATTTTATTTATCGATTGGATTCCAGTATTTAAAGATTTAATAAACATAAAAAATATCTCCCAATTCAAGAACCAGGCAGTATATTCTTTACAGCAAGATTTTGAACAAGTTATAAAATATGTAATTTAATTAATTTGTATCATGTAAGAACACGATATTGTTTCAGGAATAAGGTTTTGTGGCGTCAACAAAACCCGTAGGTGAAAAATAAAATTTTTATTACCTGCACGAGCATCTCGAAAAATCAGTTTTTAATAACGTGATGCCATCCCATTAACAAAAGCTCTTATTAAAAAAAGTAAGTTAATTGCTACCGGAAATAAAACCTAGAAAAATGTCATTTTGAGCACGTGACTATATGAAATGAAATAAGTAGGAAATGGGATATTTTTTAAACAACAAATGCGAGGCAAAGTTTTGAGAACTTTAAAAAGAGGACAGTGTGATAAGAATGATGGTAATTAGATATAAAGGGTGTTCCGAAATTAACGCAAGATTTGAATTTGCCACTATTCGTGCAGTAAAGTGTTGGCAACCATATTAAAAAAAAACCATTTCATAACTGATAGTTTAGGGTTAGAAAAAATGGAGCTTGCCCCATAGAACAAAGTACTAACCCAAAATTTGAATGAAATAAAAAATAAAATTTTTTCTCTCTTTAAATACTACATTTTTATTGAATCCTAAATGGCACAGAAAAGGGTTATATATGAAATAACACATAGGGCAAATGGCCTCCACGGCTTTGCTGACACATACGCACTCTTTTGTCGAAATTTTCAATGGCCATTTTGTTTAGATGTGGCTGGATTTCGTTGATACAGCTTTAAATTTCCTCCTTAATATATGCGTGTGCTTGTGTGCTTACTGGCATACACTTTTGACTTCTAATAACTCCATAAAAAGAAATCCAATGGTGTTAAATCACACGATCTTGGGGGCCAATTATCAAATTTTGAACTATGGCAGTCAGATTTTCATAATTTTTTAACTATTGTTCGACTGAGAATAGGTTGTTCTATCATATAACGCTTCACTATTACTAATCCCTAAGCTATCTGCATAAATGTGGCTAAACTCTGTTGATGTTAAGTTGAATTTCCTATTCAATGCACGTGCGCTTATGGACTTTTTACATAGACCCTTAATTTCAATTGACCCCATAAAAAGAAATCTAATGGTGCAAAATCATATGATGTAGGGAGATAACTCTTAAATTTCCGAACTGTAGCTGTCAAAATTTCATTATTTTTGAAATATTATTCAACAATGAAAGAGCGTCGTACTGTCATGTAACGCTCCACTTATACTAATCCTAAGATACCACTTGTCAAATAGTTTTGTAATAGGGCTGCGAAACATCTTAATGTTATAATGGTGGCAAATTCAAATATTTCGTTAATGATGGGACAAATTTTAGAAGTTAAAATTGTATTAGGTTGGAGGGAAAATCCATCATTATTTTACAGCCAAATATCGAGAAAATAATGGATTTCTTTCAATTATTTTTTTAAGTTGAATTTCCGAAAATAATGAAAAAAGAAATCCATCATTTGGCTGATAATGGATTTCTTTTGTAATGTAAATAGCTGTAAAATAATGATGGATTTCTTTTTTCCTAACATAATATTATTACGAGTTCGTGATAAAAAATGTTGAAGTAAGTTTCAGTTTAATCATATCACAAAAGTATCCGCAATGGATCATTTTTGAAGTTTTTAATGTTGACAAATATGAAAAGAATTCTGTTAAAGTAAGCCACAAAATCTTTAATTAATTATAAAATCAATTTTTAAGATAATAGTCAGTGAGCAATTATATTTTATTTTAAATCAAATTTTATTTTAAACATGACGCACTATAAGGCCGTATATTCAGTCCATTTGTAAACTGCGTCCAAGAGCATTACACAAATTCAGCAACCTATTAAAAATTATTCTTAATAAGAGCGCTTCGAACTCTACCAGACAAATATAATATGTTAATTAACCGAAAATAATTTATAAAAAAAGATTAAAATAAAATCTGCTATGCATATTTCAATGTATCATCTCAGATCATCATTTCTTGAACAGCCAAGCAACACGTGCTCGTGCAAGTTAAATTATATTTTTTATTCATTTTAATTGTTTCACTGAATGAGTCACTTTAGTATTGCAAACGATCAAAAATACTTTGTCTCGCTTTTATTGTTAAAAAAAATATCACATTTCTTATTTTTTCATTTCTTATAATCACGTGCACAAAACGACATTTTTCTAGGTTTTATTTGATGTAAACTTATTATTTTTTAATTAGAACTTTTGTAAATGGGATGGCAAAGCGCTATTAAAAGCTGATTTTTTGAGATGCTTATGCAAATAATTTTTTTTAAATATTTTGCTTGCGGAATTTTGTTGACGCCACAAATTTCATTCCCAAAACAAAATCATTATTCCCCAAACAAAATCATTTGGTCTTCTTTTAAACGTATCATTCTATAGAATCCCACACACAAGCTCGTTTTTGGCGGTAAAATATCTTTTATTTCAATTAATTATCTTTTAACATCTGCTCAGTAGCCGAGTTCTTTAACATCTGCTTGAAATGCAGAAGTATGGCGCATAAAATATGGAATACGAATGACAGAAACAGGTGGAAAAAACGGTATGGTTTAAAAAAGGAAAATCGGTAATGAGACCGATAATCCGTTGCCATTTACAAGAAATTATCTTTCGATGACTCCACCCCGATAAATCCAGAGGGCGGATTTGTATTTACGAGTAGCAGTAAGCTTTCAGCTAAATCCTAATCAAGCTCATTAATTCAGACCTAACCCAAAACGCCAGGTGTTCCAAACACGTAAGCGATTCCTCTTTAGCCTGCATTAAGTAATTGCGCCATTTGTTTCCGTTTTGTGTTTTGGTGATGACATGCTAAAAAAACAAAAACAAAAAGGAAACTATTATTTTCATTGAACAGTTTACAAAATCGATGTATCTATAACGTGAAGCAGAACGATAAACGATTTATTAAAGTTAAAAA
>JAOUZG010019407.1:0-14557 GCA_026289955.1 Argiope argentata | reverse complement strand
TATATATATATATATATATATAATTTGAAAAGTGAAGATGGGCGTATCTTAATGATTTTTTCTTAGTGATACTAATAGGTGGGGGTTGGACGTACTTCTTTCGAGGAGGGTTGTACCGTGGCCGGTGATGGCCATTAAGACTCAATCACAGTTTTTGCCAGTGTTGCTGTTATAGCTGTTTGGTCATTCAGTTTTATGGTTAATCCGTGTGCCCTCGTAACGGGCCGGAGAATCTGTCTATTACTCACCCTCAGAAGCTACTGCACCCTTCTTTCAGTTCTAAAGCGAAACACGACGACAACAACAATTAAATTTATAGTTTCATCAAATATTTTATACAAATGCTTTTGCTAATATAATTACGACTGAGGTTATGATGAAACCAAAGGGAGTAGTCTTTCTAAAACTGGTTCGAATTACAATTCTATGAAATAACTTTTGGCTCGATATAATTTTTTTTCTGAATCTATTATGTGATTAATCACTGGATACTATTAACTCATATCTTGTTAATAGCAAAACAATTTCGAATTTGTTTTTGACAAATTTCTCTCAACCGATTGTGATAAAAAATATTCTTGTTTGTCAAAAAATCTCATACCAAATTTAATACATTTAAGTCATTGCATTTTTGAGTTATCGTGTTTACTTGTTTTTGAAAGTATCGACCGACATATAGTCAACACGACGAGCTTTGACAGTTGTCTACTCTACAGATGGTGAAGCTGTGTACTGAATTTTAACTGTTTAATTCTCTTCGTTTTGTAATTATCGTGTTAATTTATATTCTTACAGCCGAACAGACATGTTTTCTCAGAACAGATTATGCACAAAATCAGATAGAAACCTGAAAATGTGGCTTAAAGATAGTATACCAAATTTCAACCATTTTTTTCAAAGCACCCTTAAGTAATCTTCATCACATGCAGACAGGTGGACATTTTCCGGAAATGATTTTTTCGAATTCAGTGAGGTTTGAAATGTGGTGATTCGTCAACATCGCGTATTCAAATTTTTTGACGTTTATTGTACTTTCTCTACACTGCGTATACGAGAAATTGGAAAATATTGTTTTCTTCAGATGCTAATTTCAAAGCAGAATTTTCACTTTGTTTTAATAGGCGTGAAAAGTTTTACATATTATCTCTCTCTCTCTCTCTCTTTCTATATATATATATATATATAGAGAAATATATAAAAATATATATATATATATATATATATATATATATATATATATATATTCTGTTTATTTTAGTACAAATGTCCTTATGCACAAAATTCAACGACTGAAGCCATAAATATCATCTTCGGCTTCACAGTAGAAGTTTAAAACACTAGCATGCTAAATCTTTTGAAATAAAAGTTTGATTTTTAATTAAATTTGTATAAATATTTTTAATATAGCACAATTTTTTACATGTACTTTCAACTCTATTAAGTAAAAATATATTGATCTTTCATAGAATTTGTTTTTCGTATCTGCTGATGAAGCTGACAATACAATTAGTATTGTTCTGAAGTAGTTAAGTTTGCTTCAAAAACTGAAACTGACACAATAGAAAGAAGCTACATAATAGAAACAAACAAACAAAGAAAAATGAAATCTGCTATGCATATTTCAATGTATCATGTCAGAACATCATTTCTTGAACGGTCAAGCACCACGTGCTAGTGCAAATTGAATTATATTTTTATTCCTTTTAATGGTTTCATTGAATGAGTCACGATACAAAAGACTTTGTCTCGCATTTATTGTTTGAAAAATATCACTTTTCATATAGTTACGAGCTCAAAAGGACATTTTTCTAGGTTTTATTTGTTGTAGTCATTAACTTATTTTTTTAAAATCAGACCTTTTGTAAATGCAATGGCAATACGTTATTTATAGCTGATTTTTTTTAGAGGATCGGGATAACGATTTATATATTTCGCCTACGGATTTTTGTTGATGCCATAAACCTCATCCCCAAAACAACATCATGTTCTGACATGATAAAAACCCCTCCGACTGAAAGTACTAGCTTGAAAACCTGATATATTTTATGTGCTTTTGGGGAAATTTTACTTCCATAATCAAAGTTTTATTCAAAAAAAATGTATGTAAGACAGGAAATATAAAAGTAAACAAAAAAATGTTACTTAAAATAATTCTGCATTTGGGAAAGATTTCTCGATATTTAAACAAACAACGAAAAAAGAAAAAGCAATAGAACCAAATGAAAATGAAAATAAATATAAAAAAATATTGTTGTAACATTAGGAATTAGGAGGGGGGAAATCTCATTAATAAGAAACTTGTCATCGCATGTTATGGGAAAAATAAAAATAAAAGAAAGAGAACTTTAATTGGATTCGAAATGATTTTTCCACGATCTTTCAATGCTTTTTTTTTTCTGCTTTCACCAGAAAACGCATCGAAGAGTTGTCAGAGATGCGTGTGAATTTTCACAGACGCACCACTTCGATGCAGTCATTGCATAATGTATCAACTGCTTGAAAAATATTAATCAAAAGAAACAATAAGTGGTAAATTTTTTTCCCCGCCATTGCAAATAAAGCTTAGAAAACTTCTATCGTACTCCGAAGGTAAATGTTAGTTTAATTAACTTTACTTGTTGTTTTAAATTTTTAATTAGTTGCATGATCTTTTCTGTTTTAAGAAAAAGATTCATTATCGAGGAAATGTACGAGATGATGGAAAAATTTTTGAATTTGCCGAATGTTTGAATATGTAAATATTGACTGTGGAATAATCTCAGTAGCTTTTCATTAGGCTTAGGAAACGGAACGTTCAAAATCGTCTGCTTAATTGCGGTTTCGCAATTAGAATTTTTGAGTTTTGGTCACAATAAGCTTTTCTTTAATTGGATTAGTCTATGCTTTCGCCCTCCCATCTTTTATAATTAATTATTTTTTTGCCCGTTCAACAATCAAAATTTGTTTTCTTATTTGAAATTCATGTTTGGCAACAGCACGAAACTTCATTAATTATACACACATCGTGTGCTGTAGCTGTCGAATAAAGAAAAGAGAAGGGGAAAAAATAATAAACTGAAATGGTGAATTCTGTTTAAGTAGACAGCTTAATATTTATGGAAATCTGGAATATTTAACATATTTTATAATGCATTTGGTTCAAAATTGTATGATAAAAATTCGGAGATACAGATTGTTAATTCTTATAATGCAAACTCTTTTTTAACGAGATGAGTCTTTTTTTCTAAGAACGAATTTAAGTTGTCAGCTATAGAATTTAACTTATAAATAAAGCAGTACAAAGAAAGAGTTAAAAAAAATATTTTTATAAAAAATTAGATGTTCTACAAAATATTTGAGCTCCCAATAAAATTCAAACATTACTAAATAAACCACACAATGGAATATTCATGGTAGAAAGATAAGACTATTTATACCTTACGTGCCTAAAGGCTTATATAATTATTGCACTGTCACAAATGTGTTTCATTTCTTTGTTTATACTATGTTATAGAGGCTATGCAAATTTTTTTTTATATTCGATGTTTTTAGAGAAAAATTTATAGATATATATACATAAAAACATTTACTGTCCAGGGCTTTTTTCCACTGGTATCTCGTTTCTTTAAAATAACATAAAAATTATTACGCTTGCAATAAACAAAGGATAAAATTTAGGGTATTATGTAGTTTCTCTTTAACTTCGGACCAATGAGGACTTTAAATACATTATGTTTTTTAAATACATAAAAAAGATGTGCCAAGTATTCAAAATTTTAAGATACTTCAAAAAAAATATAAACAGAAATGAAATGATTTTCACTGTGATAACGTGCAGTTGTTGTTAGATTTTTAATAGAATGTGATTAGATTACTGTGATTTTTTTTCAAAATTTTCCTCTTTACTCAAAGCACAAAGTAACGTATTCTGTCATTATCTATCTATGTTGTGTGGTATCCGGATAGTAAACATAAGTTACATGGGAAAAAATATAAGCAATTCTGAATAGAAAGTGAATAACCTATATTTATCATTTCTTTATATATTCTTTTAGTTTCAATTTTTAAACTGTATGCTGTTTGAGACCACCAATTAGCAAATTTTCTGTTTTTTCGCAAATGTTTTTAATAAATCGATCTCAAAAACTTTTAATAATGCATACAGCTTCAAGTAAAAAAATTATGTCGAATTTTGGTTCGTTTTTAATTTGAAAATAGCTTCAGGTTATAGTAAACTTCT
The DNA here is from genome assembly GCA_026289955.1 of Argiope argentata. NCBI lineage: Eukaryota > Metazoa > Arthropoda > Arachnida > Araneae > Araneidae > Argiope > Argiope argentata. The sequence goes on along the minus strand of JAOUZG010019407.1, from coordinate 10,338 downwards.
TATTAAATTTGATTGGAAAAAAAAAGTGATATATAAATTATACATGATGGCTGAAATTTCCAGATATAGCAAAATTGTGGTGCTCTATGGGTAAATGCAAAATATATTTCAGATTTTGATACCTAATTAAAAAGGTAATTAATAGATAAATGAGTTATCAGTAGTTAACATTGATTTGAAAGAAAAGAGTGTCCAAAAATTAACGCGAGATTTGAATTTTCCTTGATTTGTGCAGTAAAGTGTTGGCAATCCTATTAAAAAATCCATTTGACAGTTGATAGTTTATGGTTAGTAAAAATGGAGCATAACACAATAAGGCAACGATGTTTTCTTTGCTGAACATTAATTCAAAAATTATGAAAGTCTGGAAGCCACAGTTAAAAAATTTGAAAATTGTCCCCCTAGATCTTGCGATTTAACACCATTGGATTTCTTTTTATGGGGTTATTTGAAATCAAAGTTCTATGCTAACAAGTCCACAACCACGCGTGCAAGGAAGGAGAAAATCCAAATTTTCATCAACGAAATTCAGCCACTTTTATGCAAAATGGTCATGGAAGATTTCGACAAAAAAGGGCTGTTATTAAAAGCTGACTTTTTGAGATGCTCGTGTAGATAATAAATTTTTTTTATTTATCGCCTACGGAGTTTTATTGACTCCAAAAACTTCACCCCCCCAAAAAAAACACATCTTGTTCTCATGTTCATTATAAACACATGATAATAAGGGATTTAATTTTTATTCCCATTATATTGAATATTATCGAAACCAATTAATTTACACTTAATATAATTAAAGCAAAGACAATGAAATTTTCATTTTAACTTAAGTTAATGCAAACTTTTATAGTTTATCACAGAAAATAAGCATGGATATCTCCGAGGATTATCAACATTAAATGTCTTTAAATTTTAATTGTTGTTTTGTTCAATATAACCATACAGAATAATTTCACACAATATTTACAAAATATCAACACGCTATACCGAAATTTCCCAGTTAGAATTTTTATACAAACTTTCACGATTAGTTAAAGAAACATTAAACTGTATATCCCAAGTATGTGAGGGCAAAGCCGTAAAGATTATTTGCTGTATGTATTTTTCCATACATAACCTATCCTGTGAGCTTTAGGATTCAATAAAAATATAACAATTTAAATAAAAGAAACTACGTTTATTATTTAATCCAAATCTTGCTTTAACACTTTTTTCTATCATGTAACACTCTATTTTTACTAACCCTAAACTATCATCCATGAAATGATTTTTTTAATAGGATCGCCAATATTTTATTGGTCGAATAGTGGTAAATTTAAGTACCTTTTAGTTGAGTTTGGGACAGCATTAGAGAGACGGAAATTTTTTTAATCATTTTTTCTTATTAGCATAGAAATTCATTTTTTCCTTTTCCCCTTTTCATTATTTTCCCTTTGAAATATCTGATACATATTCCTTCCAAGAATTTCCTCAGCGAAAACTCAATTAAAAATATTATATAAGTATTCTTTCAATGGTAAAATTGTCATTTTATAGCACCCATCGATCAAGACTCACAAATTTATACCAATGCCAGTTTTCATGATTAACTGGCTATTTCTCAAACCTTTCTATGCCGTTGTAACACATTTAAAACGATATTCCAATCTCAATATACGAAGATTGCTTTAAATAATTCTCTATGGATACTAATTTTTATCAAAACACCCCTGCATAATATATTTTATAGTTAAAAGCTGTTATTTCAATGATCAGATACTAGTTGTCAACACTTATCCAAGAGAGACTAACAATGTAAATGGGCACAACAAGGGAGACGAAAAACATTGTTGCTAAGGAAGTCATTTCATCAACTTGTACACTTCCAGCACCGGCGTTAACCAATCACCTCGCTGCGTTACATCCTCCCACCTAAGAATCAACCCTTTCCCACACCCTTTCAAAAAATGAATAATCAACCCCCAACACCCTTTTACGGGAACGAAATCTGTTTCGAACAGATCCGTGGAGCGTGATCATCCTCCGGACCAGATTCCAAAACATATGTTCGAGCACCGTTAAAATTCCCTTCATTTGCATATGGCCACGTGTCGGATTCTGGCTCACGTGAGCAACTTTTACCAACGGACACTGTCAGGTTCTGTCAGGGACCCCCCGCACAGCAACAAAGAGGAGCGACAGCGGTTACGGTCGTGATTTTCTGTTTTCTACGACCCACTCTTAATTAACGTTGATATGCCAGCTCCGGCAGAGAGGATGGCATACAAGTTAGCAGGAAATTAAATTCTTCCCATCGCTACTGATCGTACATAAATAAAGTTTTCATAATTACAAGACGTTTCACGTTGGGGAAATGGAATGCGGTGGAAATGGAACACTTTGGTGAGTTTTGAGGGAGAAGTGGCAACACACGGTTGGGGAAGAACATTCTTCAGTTAACCATGAAAATGATGAGCGGATTTCATGTGATCTACCAGATTAACTTTTAGTTTAGAAGATTCAAAAGGGATGCATTTGGAAGGACCTAGGAAATCTGAAGGGAAGAGAAATAACGAGAATCCCTTCCACATTACGCTCTCAGGAGCTTAAAGTCCTGTAAAACTCATGGCTTTTTCCCTCAAAGCCAAATATTAATTTATAGATTTTAATTTAACTTTTTTATGTAAATAGTATTAAATAATAAATTATGATAAACTAAAATAGGCAAAACGTTTTATTCCAAATCGCTTTTTAAAATAATCAAAAAACTAAAATATAAAATTTTTCAGTATATGACACTTAAAAAATCCACACAAAAAAAATCTAAAAGTAATTTTCAACTTAGTAAAAATAATAAAAGAAAACAGAAATTTTTTTCAATAAAATCCAAATAATATTAAATTACATGATTGGTTGTCTTGTAATTTTAAACGAGGAATTATTGTTAATACATGTATACAAATTTATTCATTTAGTGTATTTTGAAAATGTCTCTAACGATTTAGATAAAATTTTATATTTAGACAATTTTTTTCTCTTCAAATTTATCTCTATAGGTGTCTTTACAATAATAAATAAAATAGCACCTAGGTTTAATTACCTTAAACAAAAAATTCCACTTTTCAATAACTAATTATTAGAACTTTTTTATCATGTCAGAACATGATATTGTTTTGGGAATGAGGTCTTCTGGCGTCAACAAGAATCCGCGGCCAAAAAATTGAAATTCTATTATCTGCACGAGCATCCCGAAAAAATCAGCTTTTAATAGCGTCTCGCCTTTGCATTTACAAAAGATTTGATTAAAAAAATAAACTAATGACTACAGCCAATAAAACCTAGAAAAATGTCGTTTGAGAGCGTGATTATGTGAAATAAAATAAATAGGAAATGGGAAATTTTTTTAAACAATCAATGCGAGACAGAGTTTTTTGGATCGTTTGCAATACTAAAGTAACCCATTCAATGAAACGATTAAAATGAATAAAAATATAATTTAACTTGCTCGAGTAAGTGGTGCTTGGACGTTTAATAAATTCTGTTTTAATATGATACATTGAAATGTGCACAGCAGATCTCATTTTAATTTTTATTTCTAATTGCTCTCTTGCTGAAATGTCATACAGCGCTATCTATGACCCAATTTCACCATCGAAAAGCTGAAGGAAAATTCAAAAATACAAGTAATGATAGAAAAACTGCAAATTGAATACTGTAATACAGCATATTGTTTCGAATAACATTTTAAACTAAGCTCATTAATGATTTTTAAAAATTTAAATGGCCATTACATATGTATGTAAGATTGGAAAATATTCATACATAACCAGTATATGATTCGTATCTAAAAAAATAAAATCTAACAAAAAAAAAACCTGCCAAGAAATGCTTTGTTTTCTCGATATTCATTTTAAATTCATAAAACACCGATTTTTTAGAAGTATAAAATAATACAATATTAATTTTGCTATTGGTAATTAATAAGCATGTCTACTAGGATTATATTTTAAAATTATTTTGAATAATATTTTATTTGAATTAGAGTAAGTTCGAATTCATTACTTTTATAATTCAATCAATTTAAAAAAAACCCAAATAGCTTTTTAAAAAATCTTGATTTTCGGGGTTCTTAAAGTTGTGGAATCTATAGCCAATTATCTATTTTGCCAACAACTTAGAAAAATGATTTGGATACCAAAATTACAGATGTGTCTCTAATATCGTTCTAAATCATCTATCAACAGTTTGCTAATTTTCCAGTTGTGTTAATGTTAATATGATAAATAAGAAAAAGAGTCTGGCTGATGAAATTTGAAGTCTTATCATGATGCCAAATTTTCATATCGAGATAAAATTTTAGATTTTTCTGATCAAAAATATAACCGAAATATCCGAACATATACAAATTTAACCAAAATATGCAAAAATTGTTTAAGCCTACAGGAAATATAAAGGTAGAATATTACGTTTGTTAGAATGCGAATAAATATATCTTAAAATAGAGATAGAGTGATTGATGAACAGATTGAAATGATAAAAAAAAGCATGTTCATTAGAGAAATGTATATATTTTCATTGAAAATTTATCTTGCAAGTTATTAAATATTTATTGACGTTACATTTATTACAAGTATATGTACATTGTTTCTAAAGAATAATTATAAATAGAAACATTATTCTTGTATTTTATATCTTTTCATTTTGCTAAATAAAATGTGAAACCAACAATATCTGAAATTCCCTAATTTTGTTGCTATGTTTCGAATTTTTAAAATTTTTTATTGCCTTCAACTTTTAATTAAAACATTTTGTTTTTAAAATATGATTAAAAAATGAGTAGAAGAGGAAGGTTGGGTGGTTTAACATGTACGGTTGAAAAACACGAATGAATGACTTAAGATTATCTTTATAGACAAAAAATTTGGAAATATGAAAGTAGCATTTTCTGTAAAGTTTATTATTCCCGTCGGAATATAAAGACTAGAGACGTTAAATCTCAAGCAGTAAAAATTTATTAGAATAAAAAGCAACATGATAAAAAGTGTTAAAAAAATTCAAATATAACACTAAATATCCTTAATAGAGAAATTATCACAATCTGATATTCTAAAATATTTCGTAACATCTGGCTAGTATAAATCGAATTCAATTATTTTCAGTTTAGCTCTATTATGTTTTATTTTAGAATGGATAGAAAATTACAGGAAAACAATGCACCAATAGGCGTTTTTTTTAATTCGAAATTGTCGATAATTTATTTAATCGCAATTAATCGAATTGTTTTGATTTCAGAAAAAAGACAGATTTAATTCTTAACTATAATATTTTATATAAAAATTTGGCATAGAGTTTTTTAAAAACCTTTTATAGGATATATCTCAAAATTTAAAAATAATTTATTAGTTTTACAATGGTGGAAATATAAAATTAGCAGACGATTCTCGTACATAACAGAGTTGTAGATAAAATCGCAGACGATATTTACAAACTAACCTGATATTGTATTATGATAACAAACTCAATAAAAATTTTCCACTCTTGTGAAAATAAAATGTTTTTATATTTGTAATAATTTTTAATGTTTATTTTTTAATAAAATCATTTCGAATTTTCTTATTTTATAAAGGACTTTTGGTCAAAATTACCTTCAAACCACAAAATATTTAAGATTATTAGAAAATATTTTTGAATTTAAGGTTGTAGCCTTTTTGGATTGAAAATTCTTGAATACTTTTAACACATCTCAGAATTTAAAAACAATTTATTAGTCTTACAATGGCGGAAATATGAATCAAAAAATCAGAAGACAATTTTCCTAAATAACAGAGTTTGCTGAATAAACTAATATTGCATTTTGAAGTAAAATTTAAAATTAATTTCCCGCTTTTGTAATAATAAAAAGTTTTATTTTTGTATTTTTAATAATTTTTTAAATATTCATTCTTTTATAAAATTCACGTTAAGAGCTCATATTTTTTGAAAGAAATTTTGGTCAAAATTATCTTTAAATGAATTAAACCATTAACAATATATTTAAGACTTTCAGAAATCCATTTTTATACTTAGAAAGCTGTATTTCGTACTGGAATTTAGAAACATAAGATAAATTTATTCTTTTTTGTGTACTGATATTTACAGTGAAATAAGAATAAAATTATTTTTGACGATTTGAAATCGTTCATATTTGAAATGTAATGAATTAATGCCAACTTAAGGAGCGTGGAATGAATTTAACTTTCGAATGCATCGTTCATATTTCGACTTGAAATTTGTTCTACGACGCTTTGTTAAACAATACTTTAATTATGAGATTAAAATGTTACCTAAGTTTACTTAATTCCGGTGGGTAAAAGTCATTAAATTACAATCAAATTTCTCAATGTATAGATGCATTTAATTCAGAATTTTTTTTAATAGTCCTGCGTGAAAACGACAAGACTATTCGATTACAGTTTCAACAGGAATTTTTTCTTTCCTTTTTTGTCAGTGTGAAAAAATGCCAAGACAATTTAATTTTAGAAAAAAAAATATGAAAAAGGAGCACGATTTTTTTCTTTGTAATAGGCTTTTAAATAGTGGTTAACATGCATGATTACTTTTGTTATATGATTTGGATATCTTATGAACTGACTTTTTCATGATATCCTTAAATTATAATCAAACAATTAATTTGTGCCAACACATTTTTTCATGAATTCTCCGGAAAAAATTCTAATTACAAATAAATGAAATTTTAGAAGCGATTTTAAGCACAACTAATAAGAAAAATTAATTGGCCGGAAAAGATATTTTATCACTGAGGAACTAGTTTCCTCTTAAGCCACTTGAATCGGATTCAGGAAAGTAGTGGAAGGGGGAGGGGGAGGGCAAAAACGGACGTGGTTTAGGGAATTAAAGATTATCAGTACCTGGGATTATCATCGCACACAAGTTGGGGAGGAACAGAAAGGATTATTGTGATTGCATTCTTAGCAGAGCACCTGCTGAATTCCCCCAGATGAAACCAGCAACTGTGTTTCGGCCATGTAATGTCATTTTCTCATACTAGATGGCGCTAAGTACCTTTTAATTGCTGTTAACAGATATTTTGTGACAATTCATCAAATAGTACTAGCCGTCTGCATCCTCAATTTTTAAAAAATTAGTAATTACTTAAAAAAATTTAGGCTGTGCAAAAATTATTTTGAAAGAAAATTAGATAATTTTGGCTATTATTCTTTTACAAAAGAATGCTTATGAATAAAATATGCAGCAAAAATAAAATGAAGAATAGAAACTACTTAGAGAGTTATTAAAAGTTCTCTATAATTTTATACTGTAATAAAAACATTGGATAAGCTCATTTTTTGACTTTCATGTGGAATTTCATATTTGAATAATACTTATTACAAATTATTTGCCATTGATACCAGCGAATTCACAAAAATAAATGGTCGGTAAAAATTTAATTAAATATTTTATGTAACTTAGCCTTAATAGCATCTTCGATAAAATATTTTTAAGTTTCAATAATCATATAAAATTTTTAAAACTTAATTTCATTTCATGTCATTTTGTTAATTTTCCTATGAATTTTTCCCCCTTTAAGTTAACAGCCCTCAGATTGATAAAAACACTTTGCTACTTATAATCTTTTAAAAACATTATATCTTACTTCCTAATCTAAATCAGCGTAAAATTTTGTATTTTTCTCTTGTTTATTTATTTTAAACATAAGTTTTTTTTATATATAAATTCTTCTCAGAAAGAAGTTATCGTTTGTTTTTCAGAAATCGGCTTTGTCTGTAATGGTTTGTATTAAAAAGAGAAGTTTAATTTTATTATTTTGTACGTTTTATAACTTTTTATATTAATATAGATATTATTTTATATTTTAAAATAACAACATAAAATTATCTTATCTTTAACTGTGACTTTTATCAATAAATTTGTTGTTTTTCCAGAATTCTTACGTTTTTGTATTATCATTCGTGATATGTTTTATATTCATTCAGAATTCTTACATATCTATATATTCTTGTTTATGCGCTTAAAACATTTTTTAATTGATTAAAATCGGAAAAAATTTATACATGAGAATGATAAAATTAAAAAAGTTTTTTTCTGGAATTTTGCTTTTATGTAAAAATAATTTTCGTTCTGTAATATTTTATTATTTTCAGAATTTTTTGCTGAGTACTACAAAAAAAAAGCTTTTCAATTTGCACATTTTCTCTCTTTAAAGTATATATTCGTCCGCTTTGGTAGCCCGAAGTCAAATGGTCCAGGCTGAAGAGTTCGAAATTTAGACACAACTGATTCTTGCAATATTAAAACTTCTGATTTCGTCAACATAAATACACACGAACAGACATTCAATTTTTTTTGGTTGTCATTCACCAAACCTCGACGTTGTCTTCTAATCATGCATGTCCTCATGTTAGTGAGGTTTCCTTAGGGAAATATTCCATTTCTCCAGGCAACAAAAGTAAATGAAAATAAATTGTTTGTAAAATATCATGAACAAAAAGGCTCAATCCAGAAATAAAAAGCAATAATTTAGCTTTAGTAAAAATTCAGAAGAAACCTCGTCATAATTTTAACTATTTCGACAGGAATAAAAAAATTAAAATATCGAAACAAAATTAAAATTTTTTTAAATAAAATTATTAGTTTAAAACCGTTAAATATTTCTTCGAATTTTTTCTTCATCTGATATCGCTGGACGTTCCGTTATTATTTTAAGAAAACAACGCTTGGTCAACAAGTGTGTTGTTATCATATCAGAACAAGATGTTGCTTTTGGGATGAGGTTTTTGGAGTCAAAGAAAATCTGTAAGTAAAAAATAATTTTTTTTTCTACTCGAGCATCTTAAAAATTCAGCTTTTAATAATTGTTCTATTGCATTTACAAAAGCTCTGATTTGAAAAAAATAAGTTAATCACTACAGTGAATAAAACTTAGAAAAATGTCATTTTGAGCATGCGATTATATGAAATGAAATAAATGGGAAACGTAATATCTTTTTTTAACAATCAATGCGAGGCAAAGTTTTTTTGGATCGTTTGCAATATTAAAGTAACTCATTCAATGAAACCATTAAAAGGAATAAAAATATAATTTAACTCGCACGAGCACGTGGTGCTCGGCCGTTCAGGAAATTATATTTTGACTTGATACATTGAAATATGCAAAGCAGATTTCCTTTTAATCTTTTTTTAGTTATTCAGATGATTTTTATATGTGAAAAAATTTCTGTTTCTCTAAAAAGGTAAGGAGATAGGGAAACTGATTTTTAATGTTGCCACAAACGATTTAATTAAAAGTAAATTTAATATATAATATTGTTTTTAAATTCATTTGCTGTTAATTTGATTTTAGTTAATCTTTGCTTTTCCTTATTTATCCCATTTCACTGTCAATTTAAATAAAAATATTTACTAAGACATAATAATAATTTTCATTAAATCTTTCGAACAACAATGACAAAATAAATATCCTATATCATGAGTCAGGTGACTCATTATGTATTAAACACAAAGTGAATAAAACAAAATGTTTACATAAATATTTTATATAATAAATATAAATATATATTTAATAAAAAATGATGTTTACATATATGTTTTATTATATAATAAATACATAATTATGGTAAAGACTGGTAAACTAGCATATATTTGCAATAACACTTTACCTTTCCGATTTGAAAATATTACTATATAACTAATTAAAAACTTAATTTTATATTAATGGTTTGTCAGTGATGTTAAATAAACAAGATAAGACCCAAATGTTACATGAACTAAAATTAAAGACACAATTCATAATGGATATTTTTTTCAGGTTTTAAATTTTTGCTTCTGGAATTTTTAAAAATTCTTTCATAAATAAAGTAAATAAAAAGAAAGTATTTTTAATTTCGAAAATTCGTTGTCGGGATTTCCAACAAATTTTTATTTTAGAACTTCATGAATTCTTAAAAAAATGTTTATAGTATTATTCAATATTTTTTATATAGACCATTAAATATTTTATAATATATCAGACTTTGAATATAATATTTATATGAGTCTAAGGATGAATGATAGGTGAAATTAGCTCTACGAGTGGAATTTTTTGTTCTTAAAGACTACCCCTTCCCCCCCCCCAAAAAAAAATTAACAATTAAAATTTTTAGACACAATAACTAATTATCTGTTGGCTAATAGTAAAAATTAAATTGTCTTTGAATTTTGTTTGCTGTTATGTTTATTATAATTATTATGAATAATTTCACGCAATATTTACAAAATACCAAAATGCTATTAAGAACAAACATTCAATCCCCACTCTCAAAATTTTTTATAGAAACATTAAACTGCATATCCCAATAATAA
>JAOUZG010019395.1:1649203-1674429 GCA_026289955.1 Argiope argentata | reverse complement strand
AAAAAAAATTTACCAAAGGTCATTGGCAAAGAATAAAAAACCAAAAAGTCATTCGACTAAGAAAACACTTTTGTAAAATCTTGTTTAAAATATCATGCCAGTGTATCCCAAGACTGGCATCAACAGAAATTCTTTAAACGATGCACTTCTGGCAAAACTCAGAACCAAAGTGAAAGCTTGCGGAGTGGTAAGTGGAACAAATGCCACAGAGATTTTTGTTTCCAAGTCATGGTTAGAACTTGCTGTCACTTCTGTTGGGAGCGAGTTCAATTTTGGCTGCGTCCATCTTTACAACTGATTAATGATTAAGATGATTAAAACATGTCATCAGTAATGATTGCACTTCGTAAGGATGAACGCAGGGGTAAACAAAGAAGTAAAAGAAAATCTGAGGTTTTAAACAATAACTAAAGAAATTTCAAAATCTTGCATCCTATGCTAAGAGTCTAAAATCCGAAGGACAAACATTTGGGTCAATTGCATTTTAAATTGGTACACATCCTCAATGTTAAACTGCTTGTTCTCAAAATAAAGATTATCTTATGCAAGAAATGCATTATTTAATATTTTTTTTAATTTCTACACTATTTTTATTTATATTAATTTATTCTATTTTTATTAATAATTTTTTAATGTTTCTTTCCCGGAGATTTTCAGCCGAAACCGGTTTCAACTGCATATCTTTACAGCACGGGGTTGCTTTTGGCTAGTTTAACCACGTGATCATCTCGTGTTGAAAATGTCCTCCTTCATTTGCACTTCGGTTGATGTCAGGGACGGTCGATTGTGTTAATTGTTTGTTTCTGACGTAATTAAAAAGGATGGATATCCCTCCCAGGAAATGAATTCCAATTGTTACGCTTAATCAGCATACATCTATGACTAAGGGATATTGTTAAGGGGATTTGGGTCTAGTGTCTCCAAAACGAAAATAAATGTGAGCGCAAACAAAAGATCACGCCTCGAACAGACCAATTTCTATTACGAAATAGTGAAACGCATCCTCTCAAAACAAGTACAGACCTTCAGAGATTTATCAGCTACTGGTGTGAGCATCGATGCATCGACAGTCCGACGAAGGCTTATTGAATCTGGGAGAATTGCAAGAAAACCAATCACAGTACAGCTATTAACACCTGTAATGAAGAAAAGACATTTGATTTGTGCCAGGAAATACAAATCCTGGACTGCAAAAGACTGGAAGAAGGCTTTATTCAGCAACGAAACGCCTTTTTTTAGGGTGCAAGAGTTTCGATCAAGATTTGTCAGATGAAATGCTGGAGAACCCATGAGGGAACATCTTATTCAGACAGTTAAGAACCGCCAAAAGTAGATGTTTTGGGGTTGTTTTACCTCTTGAGGACCTGACAGCTTAGAACCGATTGAAGGAATTATGAACTCTCAAAAATAATTGCAGTAATAGAAAAAAAAGTTGTGCCTTTGATGCAAACGTTCGCTGATGGTGTTAGTGTCTTAACAAAATATTGCTTCTTGCCATAATTCTAAGATGACAAAAAAATTCTTTCAAGAACAGAAATTAACGGTTTTAGATTGGCCAGGTAATTCTCCTGATCTAAATCCCATCGAAAATTTGTGGAGTATAGTGAAAAGACGTGCGAGTCAAATGAACTGCCCAACAAAGAAATCAATGATTGAGAACGTTATAAGAGGTTTCATGATGATGGGATCAAAAACTTATGTTCGAATTTAGTAGAATGCATGCCAAACCGAGTACAAGATTTATATCGAGCTAAAGGAGGACATATTTCTTATTACACTATATCCTGCATATAAGTTAGCTTATGGTGATTAAACAACATTTGTGAAAACTTTTGTGTTTGTAACAATTAATTTGAACAGTAGTGCATAGTAATGTATATATTTTTTGTATAACATTTCTTTTTGATTTCTATTATATATATATATATATTCCTACAGTTAAATTTCATAAAAACCTTTAAAATTCAGATTTGTGATTTATAGCACGGCAGTTACAGTAACTATTCAGGAAAACATTTCTTCAAATTCTTGAAAATTATCCTTACTAAAATTAAAGAGGAATATAATTTTATAACTAATATTAACAAAAAAATCTTGGACTTTCTAAAAAATAACAATTTTAATTTTAATATTTATGATTAGAAAACTTATACACAATTTTCCACATGAAAAATCAATAAAGGTCTGTATGTCTATATCTGTTTAATATTTAAATGAAAATATAACCAAAAATAAATGGCAGGAATTATGTAAATTTAGTATTACCGAAAACTAATTTTTAACGGGATTAATTTTCATAAACAAATAAAAGGAATTCCTATGAGAACAGCTTTATCAAGTGCTTTGTAAACATTTTTACAACACCATTAGAAAAAAAATTAGTAAACATAACTTAATTAGCGAATGGAGGAACATAGACTTCTAATTAACGTAGATAATACGAATGTAGTAACTAATTGCTAGCCAAAAGAGTTAATTCCAAATAAAACAAATGCCAAACTACCTTAAAAATTAAAATTGCTAATGATAAAACATTAGTGGGTATCTATGACAAAAGAGACTATTTTAATATTAAAATAATTAAACTTGGTAATTACATCTCTAATTTGAACTCAAAAATTTTCAAAAATCTAATCTTTTCGCAATTATCAGGATAAAAAAATATTTGTAATCATAAAAGTTCCTATATCGAAGCAATACATTATCTTATAAAAAATTTAACTAATAATTAATATCCTAAAAACTATTGCAATTTAAGAAGGGCTGGCTATCTTCCATACAATTGGTACTTAGGACTAACCCACTTGTCGGCACTGAAATTTTACAATAAATAAACAGCATGTTTTTTTTTTGTTGTTGTTGTTTAAGCATCTCAATCTTCCAGGACCCACTATGCACTAGCCTCTGCAACTCATAATTCGCTGTATACCACTCAAAAATTTCACTTAAACCAATTAAATAGCCTTCTCCCGTAATCGAAAGAAACCACAAATAACATTTAAGAACATTATTTGCAATGTAATAACTGTGTAAAATCACTATCAATGAAAAAGGAATCTGGAAAAAAAACTGTTTAGAATCAATTGATTCTTAGTTGTTTACGATTTCTGGTGAAGGATCATCGATTGGCACCAGTTTGTCTTGTTCAGTGTTGAAATTAATCTTGGACATAGAATATTTTTGAAGAACTGTATGATTTTTTCTTATAGACTATGTTAAGAATTATGTTTTTACTGTTAAAGACGCTGCAAAGCCTCTTCTTATAAATGCATATTTTAGAATGTTTTTAGTAGAGTATGTGAGCGTGCTTCGGTGATGAGTGAAATAAAGCCAACAAAATAGCAACTGTTTGTTGTTCTTCCCTCGGTGGCTGCTGGGGTAAGTTTGGGTTTGTTTCATAAAACTTTCATGCAAAACAAACTCTTTCTAAAAAATATTTGCTTGATATCGATATATTAAGCAAAATTCAAGATTAGATATATCCTGTACAGTTCAAAGAACAAAAGAGCAGCACAGTCAAACATCTGTGCTTTTATTTTATATAATTTTAATTATTGACATAATTTTTAATACATTTTTAAAAAATTATTCCAATCTCAAAAATAGAAATGTAAAAGAAAACTGGTTATCATCAATGCATCTTAGTTGTATTGATGGAAACAAAGTATACATTTTAATATAATTGTTAAAGAAAAAAAAATTGTGAAACAAAGTAAAACCACACTTCCTCGCGTTTATTGGGGAACTCCGATTTTTTTAAAAAATCAGATGGCTGACGTGACATGGCAATTTCACGTTAAGGCTCAATGAATTTAATAATTTTTTTACTTATAGAGTTTGAAAATTCCCCATAAAAAATAGTTCAAAGAAAGGTAAAAGATTATCTTAAATAGTTTTGTAATTAATATCTAAAATAAGCTTTTTATGCTAATACAAACACTTCAAATCAATTCTGATTCATCTATACAAGAAAGGTCAGGGAAATTTATAGTAAAACTGAAATTTTTTATAAAGCAGTAATTTTTCTCAAACATAATTCGAAGGTGTTTTTCAAATAGAATGTAACATCGTTGACAACTAATGAAAGTCAAGTATTTACCGATAGTCTAATGCAGAGGCCACCTGTTTCTGATTCTGCTGCTTGTACCATGTGCGAAAGATTTCTATTTCTGAGGGATCAAAATTTCGAGCAACATTCTCAGTCCCCGCCCCCCTTTTTTGAGAAATTCCTACGATTTTAAAGAACTATCATGCATCTAGATTATAATTGATTCTGATTCGAATTGTACTGGCTGCTCTGTGTGCATTTGCTTAGTTTCTACAGTCTAAGTATTATCTAAAAAATACATTTCTTTGCCACCCCCTTTTTTTACTTTATTTAAGGTATTGCTTTTGAAGGAATTATATTCCATTAACTCATCCTTTTTAGATCAAGTCGATCGGCACCTTAGAAAGAAACTTCTCCCACTAATGCTTAAATATGAAAAAGATTATAATATAGTACTTAAAATAATACATGAAAAATTCGGCATTAAAAATAATATTCTCAGCAATGGTTTTATCAAAGTTTTTCCTGAATCGGAAGAAAATCACCGAGAAATCCAAAATTTTTGTAGGATAAATAATTTAGAATTTTACGTCATAAAACCCAAAGACCGATAAAAGTAGTCTTCAAAGGACTCCCAATTGATTACATGAATGAGGCCCTTGAAAGCGAGTTCAGATAGAGGATTCTCTGAAAACAAAATTTAAGATTAGCTCAATATAAACCCCAGAAGACCCCACCCTTTCTTAATGGCCGAACTAAACAGAAATGAAATTGTTAATCAGATTTATGAAATAAGCGATATTGATTATTTAAAAGTTACAGTGTAACAAAATTCAGTTAGAAATCAAATAACTCAGTGTTTTAATTGTAATAACTTCGGGCGCGTAGCACAAAACTGTTCAATGAGACCGCAATGCTTAAAATGTAACGGAGTACATCAGTCTAGAAACTGTACACAGAAAGAAAAATCCTTAAATCCTAAATGCATAAATTGTGTGCAGGAAGGGCACACTGCAGCTTATCGAGGATGCCCCAAATTCCCAAAAATTCAAACCCCCCAAATGAATAAAAATAAACACTTTCAATCCAACTTTGTAAGACCAAAGATCCTCTTTCGCAAATATGCTAAAAACTAATATCCTAAAGCAATATGAAAAGGCCAGCAAGATCCCGAGATATGTAATAATCCTCCAAACTCCATCTCTGACTTCTCAGATATTTTCGAACTTTTAAATGAATTTAAAATAATATTCCAAAGCTTCCCTCGATTGAAAAACGCAATCAAGGAAATAAAAGCTACCAAAGATAACATGAGTAAAATGTTCGTTCTGTTCAATGCAAAACCTTTCCCTGCGTTTCGTTTATATAGTATCATCCCCCCAACCAATCAGAAAGCAGCTACTCGCAATGTCACGCATCTTTTCAGCTTCGTTGTCTTTTTCAAGACCACTGAATTTCCTTATTGCTTCCCTGCTTTTTAATGGGTTACGGAAATGTCTCGCATTAAAAGGATATCCCTTGCTATACTTCCCTCCCAGCATTAAAGGAATTCCCTTGCTATGAATAACAAGAGAAGAAAAGGAAATGAAACAAAACAGTTGAATGTAGCTGCGATTGAATCAAATCCAAAAGAAACCGATTCAAATTTACGTCTGTCAGAGCTGTCGTTGAAACCGAAACTAGAGGATAAAACTGATATTTGTGAGGAAGAAATATATTTTTGTTTCAACTTAACGAATTTCAAAAATGCTTTCTAATGTTGCTTGCCCAGAATACCTTAAAAAACTTTTGAATTTGAAGCTGAGTTCGAAATGTGGTTTTTCAACTGAACTGAATGCTGTATGCAGCTATTGTGAAAAAAAAATCCCTCGTATTCCTCTTCAAATTATGCTGTTGATAAATCAAGCTCAGAAATAAATATGCGTGTTACTCATGCTTTTTCACACATAGGGTAAAAGATTATTCTGCAATCGAACAATTTTATCTGGCGATGAGCATGGAGCCGTATTCATCTCGGTATTTTTAAAAATTACGCTGCAAAGTTAGATGAATCACATAAAGCCATACTATGCTGTTGTTTTCTGTTGTGCACCACTCTGTAGTAAAGAATGCTTATGATGCAAGCAACGATTTAGACATAGCTGACATTTTTGGAACATATGATGCAACACTACTAACATGAGATCTAGATCTCTAAGAGTTGGCATTGTTATTAATATATTAACCGGCTATGTTGTTGATTTTGAAATCATGCGCAATGTATGTCAACATTGTTCAAATGCATCCAATGAACTAGAAAGAAACAGTGTCGAGTTTTAAAAAAAGTTTTTACAGTTTGAGTTTTTAACAGTGCTGAGATCTAGTTAGAAGAGCATAAGGATGAATGTGATATTAATCACACAAGATCATCTGATTCCATAGAGTTAAAGACTGCAGAAATTTTGTGAAAGCGTTCCACTATCTTGGGATTCCGACATTTTACTGTTTTATCTAATGGTGACACCAAGACATATAATCTACTTGAAAGATTGAACATATATTGTAACAAAATTATCTTCAAAGAAGAATGCCTAAACCATGTTAGCAAATGCTTAGAAACATTTTCAAGAAAATCTGTAAGAGTGGCCAACCCGAGGTGTGATTTTAGGTAGAAAGAAACATAGAAGCGTGAATGATAATCCTATAAAAAGATTAATCATGTATTATCAAAGAGCAATTTTGCACCATAAAGGAACGCAGAAACAATAAAAACTGTTAAGTCATTCTACACTCTTCAATAGCATATCCACAGATAAAAAGCTCCAACATAGCACATGCCTAAAAGACCATGGCTCTGGTGCTTTTATAATTCTGCAATTGCTAATGGCATAAAACCAGGAAATCGCAAAACGAATGTGAAAACTCCATTAAATGAAAAGCATTTGAGCAAGATTTGGCTTATTTATCAGACTTGCATCAAACGAGTTGCTTGAGAGATGTCTTGGTTTTCAAACGCAGAATGAAAATTAAGGTTTGCAAAACATGATATGGGCAAAATGCCCCAAAGAAATATTTTTTCCACAAACAATGTGCCAGCCGTTCATTGGCCCAGTCAGTATCCGAAAATAATCTTGGGGTAGGGTATTCCACAAGAGGCACACAAAAATGATATAGCCGGACTATTGAAATGTTACAATTAGACTTTCAAATATACTAGAATGGCGTAAACAATCATTCCAGAAGAGGCGGAGCACTGTTAGAAAGCAACAGGCCCCTAAGCTAGCAAATAAGAAATAGCTAAAAAAAGGAGATACTGAAAAAAGAGAGGAGTGACATACACACCTGGATATTTTTAATTCAATAATTCCTGTCAATAACTTAATGCAGCTGAAGGACTAGCAAAAAGGGAACAGAGACAGGATTGCCCACAGGGCTCCTGCAGTGACCCTGGCCTTTGGAATCAGGCAGTTAATGAAATGTTTCAGCAAGAATGGCCTCAAAACACCACCACCGAGACTTCTGCGGACGACTTTGCCATCGCTATACGCGCTTCAACAAAAAAGGAAATAGAAATTCCAACCCATGCAGTAATCAACAAATTTACTAATTGGGTAAACAAAAACAAATTAGAAATATGCATCCCTAAAACAAGTTACATCTTTCTAAGCATCCTGAAACATTCCTGAAATCCAACGTCCAACAACTTGCAAACCAACCCGCAAGAATTTCGGATTTGGATTTTTTTTTTTTTTTTTAATGGCACAAGAGCCATGGTGTTGACTATGCTGCGCCAAACTGTAGTTTTTCCAACCCGCAAGAAATCGACTGCAAAGTAACAGATTGAACTTCTCATCCTTCAGTACATCTAAGAATCAATCAGATATCCCTCTAAAATGGAGGAACAGCATTTGACCCTACAAAGTATATACTACAAAGTTGGATACTGATGTATCCAAAACAGAAAATGGAGTCGGAGCTGCCTCCTGAGTGCTCGAAAACGGTAATGTAGCAACAACATGGAACACAAAACTAGCACAGTACAACACTTTATTCCAAGCTGAGATCTTGGCTCTTTACAACGCAGCTGATTTCCTGAAGTTCATTTCAAGATATACAACCATTTACGTCGACAATATGGCTACATCTTGGCAGCTTCAAACCCCAAATCAGCTAATTTAAGCTCAAGTAAAATAAAATCCAGTCATCAAATGACAATATAAAGGTTTCATGGATAAAGGTCCACGCAGGGCAAGCAGGCAATGAAGCTGCTGATACTCTAGTAGAACAAGCGGCATATTCAAACTTATTGACGCAACAACTCGAAGCATACCCATTTTCCTACATCAAAGCGTGCCTACCTAAGACGAATAATGATGAAGTAGTGGCAAAGGATAATGGTGAAACAGGAAGACTAATCCACCAAATTCCTCCTAAAGTCACCCAACTGACCCCAGGGGAAAGGAAAGAAATCCTTTCTTCTCGGGCCACGGCCCATTTCCTACCTAGCTTAAAAGATTTGACTTAATATATCCTTTCTGCACCTATGGCGAGGTATTATCCCCACTTCACTACGCCACAGTATATTCTAACCTCTTCCTTCCATCTTGCAAACTCTTCAACTAACCTCCAGCAGACCTGGTTCTCTAGAGATGCCGCCAACTCACTCTCAAGGGCCAGGATCATCAAACCGACGATGTTTCTTCAGAGACTCATCCTTCAGATTCTAACTTTCGCTCTTATATAAGTCTGCACAGCAACCGTATGCACCTGCTCATCGAAATTCCTTACCAAACCACCCAACATCAATGCGACGTTCTCTTCAGTTTTACCAACATCCTCTAGTTAAAGCTCAAACACCGGCCCCGCTTAACCCGGCAATGACGAATCAAATCCGATTGCAATCCACCCTAGAGCACCTAAACAAACTAGCCCACTTCAGTCTAAATCACAGTCCAACAACCTCAGGCCAGTTCAGCCCAGCCCAGCCCAACCCACTTCAACTTAACCCTCATCGGTCCAACCACTCTACCCTCTCCCTCTTTAATCCAGCTCTCTAGACTGGTCTCCTTCAGCCCAGCCTTAGCCAACATCTGAACCGGCCTCGACCAGCCAATCCAACACAAGCTAGTCTTCAACAATGCAGAGGTCCCACGCCATATCTACCTCCAACACCAGGATAGTAGGACCAATTCAGCACCTGAACAGATATCATCCAACATCAAAAAGGTTTCCTCCACTTATTCACAACGTATCAGACATCGGAATCAAACCTCAACAGGATACAAGATAGCGAACATCAACCTGGATTCTCTCAACCCAACTAACCACCTCACCATTCAACATCAACAACGATCCTGAATTTTGTAGTGTGGATCGAATTTATATATATTCTTGTAAATAATTTCTGATCTGTTTTTATTTTCCTCTATGTAATCAAGCCATTTTTAACTCGATAAAATTGTTCAGAGTACAACTTGAGGAGCGGATGTCGTGGGCATCTGTGGGGGGGGGGGAATCGTCTCTTCCTCCCCATGTTTATCCAAATGTGTAAATAATCTTAAGAATGATAGTGCGAAGGGCATGGTGAGGTGTTATATCTGTAGAACTTGTGGAGCTGGGGTCAGCCTTTCTAACGATGACATTCTTTCCACATCCCTTCTCATATGTTGAATTATGTAGAATTTATGTAATTTAATTCTATATAATTTTACCACTGTTGGAATCATTGCTTATTAGTGCTATCCGGTTATAGCCTATCAATGTTCACTTAAATATATATTAATCCTAGTTGTTTGTTCAACTGTTTATTTCTGTTGATGCCATGCATTGTTTATCATTCTGTTATACTAATCTAATTTATACTAACTGTTATACCAATTTAATTTTCAGCCGGTATGTAAGCGGCGTTAATTAATGGTAGAAACAGAAAAATGCAGGCTTACACATGAAGAAGTCTCACAAAACAAAACAAACACTCATTCGAAAGACGTAAGTGAAGCAAGCCTCCATCGCGACGGATCTGTATGGCAGTTTATTGTCTGATTTCTCTCTGTGAGCACATGCTTTGGCGTTTGTAAACATTCCAAAAGCTCCAAAGCTTTAGAACACTTAAGAATTTTCTTCGTCAAGAAGTAAAAGGAGAAACAATTCAGTTACACCGGAATAGAGTTTCATGACAATCAAGTAAATCCGTCAACAACAGCATCAACTTTAATAAGCCTTCACATAACTCCAGTGACTTGGTTAAGTTGGCAATAAACAGACCAGTCGGTATGAATTACTCAGTACCTTTCCATTTTGTGATAAATGGCTTCCTACAGAAGAATGTTTTTCTAAAAGGAAAATGCCACTATCTGCTAGAAAAATTATTACAAAAAAAGGGCGCACGTTTTACTTGTTTAAAGAAATCTGGTTAAGTTCATCTTATGATGTTAGAAAGCAATCGAATTATTTCTATTCATAAAATCATCATTATAAGTCAATGTGTGATAAAAATAGTGAATCCAAATGTGTTTCTAGGTCTGAGAATTCCAATCTAATGGCAGCAAATACGAAACTATCTTTCTGCAAACGAAAATTAATTCGTGCAATTTTGGATTCTGACTGAGAAAGCAGACATATGAGTCTTCACTATGCATTTATTGAAAGATGTAGCTTTGCCATGTTCTAAGAATTTTAATGAAACTTCTGAATCAAATGTATTTTAGATGCATCGAAAGCAGCATGAACAGCTTGTCTTTCTTAGATCTAAAATAGAAGGTGAAAGGAAAGTGTGAATTATTCAACCTAAGAACAGAGGGGCCACTTTTAATTCTTTGAGCATATCACGATTGGAATTAATGGCTTGTTTGAATCAGAGCTGGATTTGTTAATTCTGTTATCAAGTCGATCGCATAAGCATCTACAGATTTTTAAAAAAATATTCCATACATAATTTTTTGTGTGTGTTTTCACAAACCATTATGAATTTGCTCCCCTCCCCCGTCTCAGGCATTTCAATTTGCTGAAAAGCTTGATAAACCAATGCCAAGCAACTGGTAGGGAAATGAGCATGCTAGAATTGACAGCATATAAGCATTTGGGGCTTACTTTACATTAGCTAAAAAAATTAATAATTGTTAAGAACATTTATAAAAAGACTAGCTGAATTTTTTGACAATTTTTATTGGGTGATTAGTAGTTAAACCCCCTTCTTCGCCAAGTTGGCGATAATTCGCCAAAGATGACAACCTTATGGCTTTCCTATTATGGCAACCCTAGATTATCTTTTTTCTTGATCGGAAGAGCTGTCCTGTGCCCTAGTCTGTGATTGGATAGGTCTTAGAAATCTTATCGGATTTTTAAAATCTTATCGGTAAAAAAACTAGTCCGTTAATTTCATTCCTATTTCCGTTGCTTCCTGAGTAGGTACGATCAATCCTTGCTTTACTACGATGGAATTTATCGATTACAAGAATTTAGATGAATGTTTTATCAAAGAAGTGAAATATTCCAGCGGGTATTTCTCTTTACTACCAGTATATGGTAAAAAATTTATATTAGATTGGTGTATAAACGAAGGCTTGATATCTTCACGTTATGAATGTCCGAAGTGTGGGAACTTAATGAAATTAAGCAAGCAGCCCAAGCTGAATGACGGATATGAGTGGAAATGCAGATCACAATCAAGAATGAATCCCCATGAATGCTGTAGAAGTGTCCGAAAGGGCTCTTGGTTCGATGGAAGTCATTTGAGTATGTGCGAAATATTAAAATTGACGAATAAATGGTTAGGGCAATGTGCTCAAAAATACAATATAGCTGATTTGAATGTGGCAAATAAAACGGTGACTGACTGGTATAGCTTCTGTAGAGAAGTATGTGAAACTGTACTGATTGAAGAGAGTACTATGATTGGAGGTGTGGGATCGACTGTGGAGATAGACGAGAGCAAATTTGGGAAAGTGAAATATGGAAGAGGAAAACATGTGAAAGGTGAATGGGTGTTTGGGGGCATAGAAAGATCAACTAAGAAATGTTTTTTTAAAGTTGTTCCAAACAGAACAACTAAGGAACTCCTTAAAGTTATTAAAGAATGGGTGTTCCCTGGAACGGAAATCATTTCAGATTGTTGGAAGTCCTATGATTGTTTAAAAAACAGTCTTTACTCGTCTTCGGGTGCAACACAATCTGCATTTTAAGGATCCAGAAACTGGTGCACATACTAATACTATCGAAAGTACGTGGTCGGCAATAAAAAGGGCCTTGAGGAATACTCCTCATAAGGCCGATTATTTTGATTCGTACCTTTTTGAATACGTATGGAGGAAGAATCACGACCACTCGGTGGGCCCTGACGCCTTTGAAGCATTTAAGAACGACATCATTCAAGTTTATACCCCTTGGGTGAGAGATCAGATCGCCGACGATGACAACGGATCGAGTGCGGCGTCGGCAAGAATTTAGATTGACCGGTGAGAGGCTGGAGGAGTCATGGCTGAGTACATCAAGCGAATGTAAATGTGAGGTAAGCAACTATTAAAAATATAAATGTTAAAAAACGGGGGGTTCAGGGCTCCCCTGATATGAAAAATATTAAAAAACTGTATTAAATATTTTTGTTTTGCATAAAAACTGTTAATTTACATTTGATTGCAATTTTTAGTTATTTAAAATTATGGCTTTTAAAATACATTTTTTTTGTTCACTTCTTCAAAGTCGTATCCTCGCAAACCAGCAAAATGCGCCATTTTTTCCAGAGGAGTCCTCCAAAAAACATGGCGCGTTTTCGTGCTTGGCGAGTTGGCGATTTTTGAAAAGCGCGCCAAGCAGGGGGTTAAACTATGATCGCACCTTTTTATTCTCTGGAGAAATATAAACAAACTATATATTCTGAATGCTATGGAAACAAAACTCGCAACAGTGTTACAGAATCCTAAAGTTATTGAACAGTAAAGAAATAACTAAGGGCAAGTTGTGTCTGGGCAATGTGAGGAATCAATTCGTTTTTGCTGCTGTATACCAGCAATCAGAAATTTTATCCCAAGTGAAATAGAAGTATCTACATGATGCTCCGATTGAAAGTATATGAATGATGCAAGGGTTATTTCAATTATTTTGTGACATATAAAAGAACACACACACAAGAAAAAAATGCCTTTATAAAAATAATTGGTCTTCGATCATAATATTTCAATAGAATATATATCATATGCAAAAGAAATAGTAGACCTGCACTTTTTTTCTCACTATATTCTTATTAAATTCAACTATTGAATGTTGCATTTGAATATCTCTAAGAATGAATGATGGAAATGCAAGATGAAGATCATATTGTGTCATTGTAAACAATTAACCATGAATCAGCAAACCAGCATTGAGATGGAAAAAAATTAGACAAAAAAAATACATTTTATATCACCACACCTGAGAAAAGAAGAATAAAAGATATGGGAGGAAAAAGCAGAAAAGCTTTTTTTATGTATGGAATCACAAATACGGGCAAAAAGAAGGATGCATTAAGTAGTACTCCATTAAGGATCAGATAATGATGAGCTAGAACAAGACTGATTATCTAAGTTTGAAGATAAATGATATTAAAACCTACAAATATAGACTAAAAAATTAATGGTTTTGGGTAGGTTGCATTTCCTTTAAAATAAAAATTGCATTAACAATGAAAGAGTTGTTACAATGTCCGATTTGCATGAAAGAGTTGAAGCTATGTATGGATATGTAATGAACGAAGGTTGCCATACGAACACAGGACACTAAATCCACTAGCCAAGTAACATGACCTCAATACTAAAAGTCTACTTTAGTATCGTAGATGCTATCTGGCTTATGAAACTAGTGCCACAGGGGTCAATGACTGCAGTAACAAACCTAAAAATAGTAGTGAGTATTCAATTTTGTGGTTTAAAAAAAGGATATGAATAAAAAATTATAACAACTCTCAGTATGTTACACAGCTTTCAAAAAAATTAAATATTTTGCTCAACTTAGTGACTAATTTGCAAAAACATGAAAACACCAATTCAATGGTCATCTTAGCCCAACTTACTATAAAATCATTTAAGGATTGTCTGCTCGAGATGCAGTCCCTCCAAAAATGATAATGGTTCTATGGATCCACCTTTCAAAAGAAGGATAAAGATGCTAATTGTTTCATTTTAAATATCTAAGCATTATTGATGAAAGGCAATATTATTTATATATTTTATATATATATATATATATATTGAAAATAGAGTAAACAAGTCGAATAAAAGCAATTATATAAAGAAACGTACTTTTATTTGTAAGAGCACATAAAACTTATATAACTTTGAAGTTAAGCAAATTCCACATGCAGAACAGAATTTTATATTCTTCACCTTTTAAAATCACTGGCATTATACAGCCTATTGCTTTGTGTTTAAACCTCAAAATATGAACAGAAGAAAAAAAAAATAGTTCAATATTTTTAAAAACTCTTCTTGTCCAGCTACATTTTATCTTTTATGAAGTGAATTTCAAAATATTGAACTTGATGCAACAAAAATGAATTTAAGAAATATTGACTTTTATAAACAGACCAAATGATGCTAACAACAATAAATGCTTAAAAAGCAACATCAATCAACACAGTCATTAAACTTACTTCTATTTGTTAACTTAAAAAAATTTTCTTTGAAATTTTGGAGGTTGATTTTAAAAGCTATAGAAAAAGGATCTATCAAATTATGTAGTAGATATTCAAGCAATCATTTAGAAATTTAAGAAAACAGCTATTGCAACAAGCCAACCTTCGCTTCATAATGTGCAAAATGTTAAAGAATTTATCAATTTTGTGGGAGGAAGGGGTTTAGAGAGCATTAAACCAAGTATACAAAATATTTATGACAATGGTTTCTCGCACACTGTCAAATGCCTTGTTCGTTGACAATCTCAAACATTACCAGATGAAAATGCCATGCATGTTTCGGAACTGATAATAGTAAAAATATAATATACAAAACACTGTTATTGAAAGAGCTAAAGATTTCCAGTAAAAAAAAAGTGTCAGGTCATCGTGCACAAAAAGTTCATCAGATGGAAATAAAATGTTTGCACAATTTTGAAAATGATCGCTATCAAAGGGTGAATGTGAAATACCTAGCACATGAAACCGGAATATGGCAACTAGACACGAGACATGCATTGTAAAGTTATTTAAAATATAAATCATGCCAAATTATCAAAGAAAATTTTAGAATAAATCTAGTTCTCTTAAAATTATTGACACAAACAAGAAAAAACTTAATTTTAAAAAATCAAAAGAATTGCAAAAATGAAAAAGTTGCAAAACACAGAAAAAAATTAAAATAGTTAACTCCATTTCTCCTAGCATTTTTAATTTGTAAAAACTCATTCCATCACACAAAGCTTTATCCAACAACTGAAATATCATCCAAAATCTATTTGTTGTTCTCACCAAAATTAAAAGCAGACACTTTTTGGTATATTCAAATAAACTAAACTTTCAAACCACCTTTATACTATAGTGACAATTCTTTCATTCTAACTAGTATAAGTTTAATAAAAAAATAAAGAGAAATCTACTAAATACAATATTATATTACTGATTATCCAAATGTATTTAGGTGGCGGCACTTATTTTACTGTGGATGGTTACTTATTTGTTTCTCCTGTGAGTGTTTGAATCTGTTAGGTGTAAAGTGATTTTATCACATACGCTTTGGCAAATAGATGATATTCATTTTTTACCTTCTCTGTAACCCAATTTTGTTCTTCCTCTTTGACAATTTGAATTTTCTTATTGTCATTACATGAAATTATAAATTCTTCTCCCTCATATTGTTTAATATATTTTCCTACTAATGTTTGTAGTTTTAACTCAATAGAATGTTATTGTTAACACAGTTAAAGCCAAAAAAAGTATAAGAATTAAATGGCTATGAAACTTAATCAGTGATGACTGAACATTAAATTTTAGATGCTCAGTAGTACTAGAGGATTTGCCAAGCTAAAAGTGTATTTGCTATTTCAATATTAAAAAGTGAATATTATCAGAAATGTTTAAAATGTTTCTTCTGTTCTTAATAATTGTAATATATTTTAAGAGTTATATCTCAAGTTAGATACATTAAAGCATTTTGGTGCATAGCTGGTATATTTACCCACATAAAATACTATATTCTAAATTAAAATGGTAGGAAATCAAAATCCAACTATGAATTGGAAAATTTTAACATAAAGAAGAGATAAAAACAATGAATTCCTAACCTATGAATACAGCATTAAAGTAACATAAATCTAGGAATGATGACAGTCAATGCTTCATATATGGACAAATTAAGGCCAGTAATATAAAAACAGACATAATGGATACAGTAATAAAATGGCTACTTCCAAATATAGCTGATAATGCTGCTTTCAAAATGGGGAAAAAGAGGAATACCAATTTAAAAAAACAAGTCATGAAGTTTTGAAATCATAATCATATAAAATGTACTCACTAACTAATGTAATAATGCAAAATATATTTATTAAAATTGCATTTTATCTGTTAACTAATATTTTAAATTAAAAATAGAAATTAAATACATCAAAATATTAATAAGTAAGATCTACTATAGCATTTCCTTGAAATGTAAATTATGTGAAATTTAAACACATAACTATTAATTTAAGATAATTTTAAATTATATAAAAATATACATATAAAAAATATACAAGAGATAAAAGATTTATGTTACTAACCAGAACAAAGATAACATAATAATTAAGCATTATACATAAAAGAACAAGGCTGAAATATATGAACAATTCACTTAAGAATATGATTAACATAATTATAATTCTTAATGGCATAAACTATGTCAGATTCAATTTAAAATCTTACTTGAAATTAATAATAATCCACATCTCGAGCCTTATCATAAATAATGTACTAAATATATTTAGTATAAATTTAAGACTAAGTACCAAAAAAAAACTTATTGAAATTGTTGAGAATATGAATATTTACTCCTACATATTCCATAATTTTCTACATAATACAAAACATATTCTTGTATTCTGAAGATGCTAATTAACATATACATTATCAATAACATATGATCGGACTATTTCAAATATAAAAATATAATTTCTCAACATTTTAAAAATAGTTTTATTTAAAAAAAACACATAAAAACTTTTATTATATTAGAAATAATATTACTTTGATACTTACAAAAACAACTTCATTCTTATCAACTTCAAAACAAAAAGTCAACTTGAAATAATAATTAAATAATTTACTAAGAAACCATGTTCAGTTATTTTATATTTTAAAACAATATACAGAATTAACATCTTAACTGCAAAAAAATACTACAAAAATAAAAAAGAGGATAAATGTTTCGTATGTTAGAATTTACATTGAAACATTTAATACAGCAACATTTGTTACAAACACATGTTTAAGTTAATATATATCTTTCAACATCATATTTTTAAAAGACTAAAGCTTTAATTGATATATAAAACAATTAATGACATTTCAACTAACACTTCGAAAATACAAAACAAAAGCAGTAGAACCAAAAGTTATAAGAGAAAGAAAAAAACAAACCAAATCTAAATACATCTTTGTTTTTTAGTTCCTTCGATTATTTTGGGGAGTGGGGTGAGGAGGGGCTAGTTTAATGGAAGAGGAAACTTTAATTCATATTTATTATGAATAATTAGCTTTTACTACCACAGTCATTACTAGTTCAGTCTAATATAATCAGAATATTTCATACATGAATAGACATCCAATTAATATCTCAAAAGACATTTGATCCAACTCAAACTCCTAGTTTGAAGTTAAAGTAAAATTAAGTACGTATAATTTAAATGGTTTACATCTGACTTTTCAAATAGCACTACTACGCCATTAAAAGATTCCTTTCGGCGCGATATTCCAAGATGAAGTTATAGTACTGTTGCCATTTCAGTTGTAAAAAAAAATCCTTTCTTTATTATATTTAAAATTAGGGGGAAAGAAAAAAAATATTTGAAACAACTACATCTCAAAAAGACGTTTTTCACCTTCTCATAATTTTTTTAGCTATTTTCGCTTATTTTAATTTATATATATTTTAATAACAATAATTTTGCTTTATAATTACCCTATTGTTTTGTTATAATTATCAAATTATTTATTTTAATACACTTTATTGATAATTCTAATACTTTGATATCAATTGGTGAATTTGAGAACTTTATATCTCTAATTGATGTTTTAAATATTTATGTTAATTCTTGAATCATGAAAACAAGAGCTTCAAGAATCTTTGAACCAACGTAATAAGCGTATTTTTTACATTGGCCTTCTTAAAACACCATAATTATAAATAATTTCATGTCTCCCGTAAAAAAAAGGAAAAATAAAATCATTAAAGGCTTTAGAGTTATGAAATGTTGTGTAAAGAAAGTAAATTCTAAAATGCTTTAATCCTTTCAGTCCAAAATTTTTAAAATGGGAAAAAGTTTTGGTGGAAATTAGTGATAAGAGTCACGAAGAGAAGATCCCCATTTAACTTCATCCCATTTTCACCACGGATATAGGAACCTGGAAGTTGTGGCACATGCCACCATCAGATTTCAAATGAAATAAAAATTAAGAACCTAAAATAATACCCAGTAGCAAATGCCACCGGGATGGCTGAAAGGGTTAAAGGAAATGAAGAATGAAAGTGAATTTTAATCATTCTGCAATTTGATTAGATTTTCGACAAAGAAAATTAAACGACTATTAAATTAACTGATCGATTAGTCATGATAATAAATTTTCTGATACATAAAATATTACATTTTAAAGTAGCTCAAAATACAATTTAAAAGAATACAATAAAAGAAATTGAGTTTTATCCCATTAGGATATAAATTCCAAACCTTTTACCAAATAATTCATTAAATAAAATGATACTACAGTATATTACGGGGGAAATCTAAATGCATTTCTAATTATAATCAAGAAAAGTTTCTTTCCTGCTTTTTAAAAGAGTACAGATTAATAATGCTTAAATTTATACTAAACTATTGCACAATAAATGAATTTACTATCTGGTTTTTTCTCAAGAAAATTATTCACCTATTCTGGATATACCAATGTATTTAATTTTTCTTATTCCACAAAATTAATGCCATGATATTTAATCTGTCTTGGATACTGGACTTTAGCAATAAGTTTTTATTCTTTTCAAAAAAAGTTTCTCTGTTAACGAGTTTGTTATAGAATTTGTTTTAGACGATGTTCATATCGTTCACGCAGAACCTCAAACAAAGTTTACTGCACCCTTCTTCAAAAAGAGATGATTTTTTCACATAATGAAGGCACAGTTCTTGGTGAATATTCACTGTTGAACAGACCTTTAACATTTCTCTTTCACAGACAGTACATTAACAGAAGGGAGAAATTTCGTAAAAATTGTATAATCGGGTTACTTGGTGACATCTTAAATTTCTCTTCGAATTGTTCTGCCATCTTTTTCAAACTAGGTTCCCTTTCACGACCGTTTCCGTATGAAGGGAAGTAATGTTCAACTATAAACACTTTTTCTTCCTACAAGGCGCTTATTTCCAACAATAACTGTGCAACACAACTTAATTTTCACGACAGTGAACTCATGTAATTGGAGCTATTCCTCGTCGATAGACACAAACAAGTGTTCGAGATTCACGAGTTTCAGTACTGTATAGTTTGGCATATACTGTATATCAGTAAAGGTTAATAAGCATAAAGGAAATAATATCCCTTTTAGAAGTTTCTGCCATTAAAAGTAATCAATGATATCAAGTTTTCTTTCAGACTGCGGAAGAGGACATGAATTCCATTTAAAACTTCAAGAAATAAAAGCTGTTCGGTTGGAGTGATCGGAACCTTTTCGAAATGAAAAGTGATCTTTCATGAAAAAGTGGATTATAGAAAATTTGTGCAAGGTTCAATTGGTAAGAACTGAGAATATTGAAAAGATTGACATTCAGTATGGGACTCACGGTTACTTATCTTTTATCAATCAACTTTGGAGATTCCTGGCTCACGCATAATATTTTTGCTCAAAAAAAAAACCTAAACGTAGAATCTTTCAAAATCAAACAGGTCTGCATCTATCAGTTGCGGAGTACTTCAGTCAAAATAAGTTCAAAGATTTTTTAAACACATAACGTTTATTGACAAAGGACGACACAGTTACTCATAAATCATACAGCTCCAGCCGGGATCACAATCCATACTGATAATATACGCAGTTCGCAGGCTTACTTCAAAACATCGCCGCCTGGTGGCGGTTACACTTCATTTCGTTCACTACATCCTCCCCCCCCCCCTTGAAACTCGGCAAAAGTCTAAAGTACATAACAAACATTATTCAAGATATCGAGTCTTTTAGGTGCTTTAACACATCTGCCAGAGGAGGTGTACTTTCTCATAATTAAATCAGCAGGTGCTGATTTGTTGCGATTAGGGCATACATCTTGAGAATTAGATTCCTCCCTAACAGGTTCCTTATGAATAGATAGATTTGAATAAATTTCTAAAGTATAGGACGTAAAACTGTCCCATATTGCGTTTAAAGTTTAACTGTCCTGGAATCAATTCAATAATCTTCGCCAAAACCAACACCATTTGTTATCATCACCCACTAAAACTAATTCTCCAACCTGAGGATTACGTGGATGCTTTTCATTATGTTTTTGCACAAGTTGGCCAAGGTATTCCTTTCTAAAACGCTGACGTAGGTCTTTCAACAAATTGTTGCTACATTGTTTTCTTTTGTTGAGACCTTTCGAGTGTAACTCTTCAATATCTTCAGTGTTTTAGCTTTTGGTTTCAATAAGGAGCATGCTAGGTGTAAGAGGAATCAATTCTTCTGAATTGTCCGTTACATATGTTAAATATCTACAATTGGTAATGGGTTTACAGACATTAATTATGGTATACAGTTCAGCATAAGCTAAAATTGATTTTCCTAAAGTGCGTTTTAACAAATCCTTTACAGTGCGAACCAACCATTCCCACCAAGCTGCGGTAGGAGGAATAAATTTCCAAAATATTTTAGGAAATCTTGTTTCTTTTAGAATTTTATTCCAATTCAATTTTGCGAGATCACTGGAAGCTCCCCGAAAGCTGGTCCCATTATCGCAATAAATTGTTCGTGGTCTGCCACGTCTAGCGATAAATCGTTTAAGAGACAAAAGAAAAGAGTCAGAAAGAGAATTTACAAGTTCAAGGCGAATGGTGCGATATACTGCACAAGTAAAAATACCTATCCGCACCTTGTTTTTATCTTTCAAAAACAGTGGCCCTGCCAAATCTATTCCCACAATTTCGAAAGGCGAACAATCTGTCACTCTATCTGGTGGCACAGGCGTGGTTCCCTTTACATAGATTTTATTTTAAAACATTTACATATTACACAATAAGGCAACCCATCTTTCCTGCATGAAAATTTTTTTATATGTACAAATTTAATTAAAAGTTTACATTTTCAAAAGTTACACATTTTCAGGCAATAATATTGGGTACAGACAAAATCTTTCATCATTCCGGTCAACTATTTTATTTTTTACTCTTAATATACCTTCATTGTCAAGGAAAGTTTCAATAAAATTGGAAGATTTTACACCAGAAAGATAACTCTGCACTAAAATAATTAACTTCTTCTCGGCATATTCAATTCCAGATTGAGAAAGTTCAGAGATTTTACATTTGTTATTAACTTTACAGTTATTCACAAATCACAATAACCATGCAAATACTCCAATCATTTCATTGTAATCCTATATTCTTTCTGCATACCAATGGTGTGTGTCTTCGGTTAAATGCATGTTAACAGAATAGACTTTTTCCTCTCAATATTTACTTCCTTAGGCTGACAAGCAATGCTGCTGAAAGGCCACAATTCACGGTTCTCTTTTAACCACGATGGACGTCCCCACTCTCCCGATTTTAGCATTTGTTGTGGTGAACATACACGCGACAGAATATTCATATTTCCTGGAAAATGCCGCCAAGAATACACGTCAGTTAGTTCTCCGATCTCTTTAACGCGAATTGTAACAAAAACAAACCAGTCACCCCATTCTTGAATCCACCACAAAGCAACAGTGGAATATGATCAGAGGTTGACTTTATTGCCTATTGCATCGATAGCTTTGATAATAGAGTTAACAAGTCTGAATCCGATACAGCAAACCATCGATTCAAATCTTGGAATGCTCAAAGATTTTAAAGGAGCCACTCTGTTCTTAGCGCAAATTAACCTAACCTTAATTTCACCTTCTTCATATGATCTAACAAAGACACACGCAGAATATGTCCCCTTGCATGCATCTACAAACACATGTAATTATGATGTTTCGTTAAAGGTCATAAAACGAGGCAGGGATACCTCTGTCAATAAATACATTTCGTTTAATCATTTAGAAAACATTTTTAACATTGAAAGGCAATTCCTCCTCCCAAGAAAATAAGATTTCCCTAAATTTTGTAATATAAGTATAGGGAGGAATGTGGAAGGTGTCAATATACCAAGAGGATAGTAAAACTTCCTCACAGATGACAAAATAAATCTCTTCGTTATTCTAGTTTCACAAGATAAAATTCCAAAATCAACTTTACATTTCAAGTATCCTCATCTAAATTCCATATTATACCTAAAACAGAAGTATTTCCAGAATATTTACTAATATGTTTTCCATATTGCTCTCCCAACCTCTTAAAAAACCTTTAGACATACGGATTTTTTCTTTTTCAATAAAATTCTCAGCCTCTGAAATACTACAGACCCCAGTTAAACAATTATCAACATAAAAGGAACATTTGAGTTTCTGCACAACATCATAAAATTCTGTACTACTTTCAAGAAAATGCATAATTGTAGCATTCAATAAAAATGGGCTCGAAGAAACACCAAATACAACTCTACAATGCTTGTAAATCACTTTCATTACACGGGTAAAAGAACCTAAGAAAACTTCTATCTTTAGGTGTGCAGCGGCTTCCAAATAGCGTACTTGATCTCCAGAGTGCGCGTGTTGAAGAAGAGCGGCAACTCAATTTAAAAAACAACTCACGCGCTACAACTGAAATAATTTTTCTTCCACCAATTTTTATTTTTGTTAACTGAGTTATTATTATTATGTCTACTTAAACATCAATTTAACTGTGACTGTAATACCAAATGTTATTATTTCCTTCAGCTTCTTTAAAAATCGCTCTGTCTCTCCATCATATGCTGTAACGTACAAAACTCCTTATTTTAATGTACTTGTATTAATGAAATTTATTTTAATTTTATACCATTTTGGTGTAAATAAATATCTTTAAAAATACTACTCTTACAGGTGCAACAGATAAAATTAAGAAAGCTTTCTCAATATCTGCACAATGACCAATAGGGTGCATTCTAAATCGATCGAAAATATCTGGTATTAATTCCATTAGGTTAATTCCCTTAAACACACAGTCGTTCATAGACGGCCTCCCCCGTTCAAAAGCAGGCGCATCAATAACCGGGAAAAATTTTGTAGTTTGGATTTCCCATTTAATCACTGGCCGGTGTGATAAATAATGGAATCCTTTATTTAATTCAAAATCCGGCACACGTTCAATGATATTCAAGTTTTCCCGATCCTCAAATACTTTTTTGTAATCCGAAAATAATTCCCGTTTTCCAAATGTGCTCATCATTTTTTCATGTCTTTTCCAGACTAATTCTTTATTACTAGGTAAATCCTTAGAATCTGATTTCCAAGGAAGTTCAATCTCATATCTTCCATAGGGAAGAATTTTCATTTTGTCATTAAAATCATTTAGATCAATATTGCCTTTTTTCCCTTCAGAGTCGATGGGGCTAGAAATACCCAAAACTTCGAGTTGCCAAAGTTTATTAACTGGAAAAGTCATGAAAGGCATTGATAATGTCTTTAAAATATTATCTTTTACATAAGAACTCATTCCAAAAACAGTCCAACCGAGTTTCTTTTCAAGGTAGTTAAACCAGATTCTAATTCAACAACATTTCCAGTCAATAATTTTCCTAAAACATCAGCGCCGTTCAAAAGATTAATTTACGTTTCTCTTCGATAAGAATCCGAGAAATCTATTTTTTTTTTCTTCTCAGTCCGTTTATAATATCTTTATTCTCAATCCTAGGAATAAAGCCGCAAATTCTTTTTTCAGAGAAAACAAAACTGCAAGAAAAAGCCTAAATTATTGATCTCGACCGAGAACGCATCACGACTCATCGGTTTAGTTTCCTTCCTGCCGAATAACGCACGAATCACAGTTTTGATTCTCAATGGGGAAATATTGAGTTGATTTACGATGTTTTCATTTATGTAGCTTGATTGCGAACCAGAATCTAAAACAGCACGGATTAATTTCTGCTGACCCAGATGTCTAATGAAAATACAATGTGTTTGTAAAAAGATAGTTTTGCTACTGTTAGAGAGAAACCGTGGGATCCTTTTCAGATTTTGAAGCAATACATTTAGATTCCCTCATTTTCTCGCACATTAAATCAAAATGACGGCTATTACAATGAGAACAATTCAATTGATTTTTAACATTACAAAATTAACTCTGATGCCTAGATTTTTTTAAACAAGAAAAACATGCACGTTTTTTATTTAATATTAATTTCTTATCATTTAAAGACATTTTCTTAGCAGAAAAACATTTCTCAATAGGGTGCGATTTGTCACAAAAAATACAGTTTTGAACTTTCTTACCTTGCGTTTGAAGACTCGCCAACGCTGATGCAGTAGTTTATTCAGTCTGTTGTAACTGTTCATTATGGACTCGGTAGTTATCCCTTCTACGATAGCCTGGCTGGGGTCCGAATCTAGTTCTAGCAAGGTTGATCATTTCTTACCCTTTTACTTCTTGGCGTAAGAAGTTCATTAAGGCCCCTAAAGTTTGTAAGTCTTTAGTCTCTGACAGGCTATGTTGATTCCGGCTCTTTTACCAAGACAATAAAATTTCCTCTTGGAAACAGGACTCCACTAGAGGACACAAGAATTCACCACTTTTTTTCCTGGGTACGTCCTAAGCTTTCTAGGACGCGTATTTACCCTTCATGCTCGTCATATAATGCTGGAAGATCGGTCCTGGAAAGTCCGGAGGCAGCATTTTTCATCACCAGGGATAGCAAATCTCTCACGTATATTTGAGCCAGTAAGTCTTCCCGTCCGAATCTTTCCT
>JAOUZG010019395.1:1614490-1648803 GCA_026289955.1 Argiope argentata | reverse complement strand
TAGTAATTCCTTAAATAGTTTGTAAACAGCTTCTATATAATTAAAAAATTTTAACTCCAATGTTAGAGTGAAAAATATAATAATGATTTTAAATTTTAATACTTAGATGTTCCTTCAATGTTGCAGAAATATAAAACATATTTGGTTTTGACAAAAATAGAAAAATGATCATAATTTTATCATTAGCAAAACACTAAATCACCTTTTGTATGATAGACAATAAAATTTAGGCTTCTTTTTCTACATTTTCTTCTTTTAAATTTAACAAATTAACAGTTAATTTAGAATGATTTCTGATTATACATTTGCATTGAGAAAGTTGCATAGAATGGCCACACATTTGGAAATAGTCAGACTAAAAAACAAGTGTCTTATTGCTTCTCATTCCTGATGTAATGTGGAGGTATTTCTTTTATGTTTGGCAATTTGAAATTTTTCGAAAAACCTGTTTTTTATTATCTATGTAAAGATAAATGAAGTTTTAATACTTTAGCTTTGAAAAAAAAACTAAGGAAAATGCAATAACATATTTTGGAAAATTATTTTTGATTATTATTATTGAATGAAAATTATTTAATGATTCCTATTTTTCACAAATATTGGTAATAAATCCACAAAGATTTTTTTTAAAAAGCTCTGGAGTTGCAAATAAAATAAAAAAACCCATTTAACTCATTTTTTTAAAAGTAATTTTAGAAATGAGCGAGACTAAATAGTGTATTGCCTTAGAATTTACAAATATTTATCAAATGAAGAATCCTATTCGATGAATTGTTTTATAATTTTGAACTGATGTTGGAAAATAAAAATTATTTAAAGGAATGATAAATACAAATCAAGTCCAATATACATTCTCAAAAATTATTTTTTTAAAATAAAAAGGAGGGAAAAAAATTCAATCAAATTTAAAAGAGTAAAAAATACTTCTTATTCAATGACATGGTGGTAATGCATTTAAATCCTGTTTTTATTTTTAATTAAAATTCCAAAAAATATGTTCTTAGTGAATTTTTTATGTTCCAGAATCAATTTCTTGCCATATTTCAAATTCCTAACTTTAATTATTTGTACACATCTAGAAATAGTAGTTTTTGTTTTTATACTATACACAAAACCTAAAATTTGTCGAGATGGATCCAACAAATATCAGTTTTCATATAGACAAAAATCATTAGATTTCAAAAGTTATTTAATTTTGTTTTAAATGTATTGGCACTCCTCTTCTGTTTTATTTATGAATTTTTGTTTTATTTTCACTTTTCCAGAAAAATAAGCACTTTTAAGGTACTTAAAATTGATTTTAAAATTTCAGCACTATTTATGATGGTATGCACCTTTTAAGCTTAATTGGATGCACACCCACAAATCATTTTTCTTTTCAATATATTTTTGTTTTAAATTTAATATTGATAAGATGCATTTAAAGGAATTTATAAAATACAAACACAAAAGGAGCATTTTTTTTTGCTTGTCATTATTACTACAAAAATATTTACAAAACTGTTACTAAGAAAAATTTAAAAGTTTCCTTATTTTACAGAATTCATTGTTACTAATTTTGTTAAATTAGTAACAATTGTCATTATTACTACAAAAACTACTACTAACTTGTCATTATTACAACAAAAATAATTACAAAACTGTTACTAAGAATAATTAAAAAGTTTTATTATTTTACAGAATTCATTGTTATTAATTTTGATAAAAACATTACAATTAGTAGAATGACACGATAAATATTTACAATAAATAACAAAAAGATTGATACTATTAGAAATGAAAATGACATTCAAAGGAAAAAATGGCTAGAAAAGTCTTTTCAAATTCGATAAATGTACAACTTGTCTCATTTTACAATCCTTATCATATTCATTGTATTAAGCATTTAAAAAATTAAATTTGAAGCAGAAGTGATTCAATTTCAATTAATTCGATAATGTGTCAATAGAATTGCAATGGACAAATTTCAAGATAGTTTAATTTTTAAAAAAATTACAGCTATTATTGTAATGCTTTTGCATTCATTGAAGCCTAATGGGGTCACTTAAAAAATTATCACGGTTTTAATTGCAAATTAAAGCAACGTCTTGACTAGAATCCCACGAATTATGAAATAAGAAAACTGCCGATATTCACTAAGTAAGAGAAACGGATAAAGAGCGATAAATACATTATAACGTGAACCTAAGTTTTTAGGTTTACCAGACAGCAAATCCTCAAGTGACGTCACTTTCGTCATCGCGTGCCGTCGAAAGTGCTGAAGGAATTTCGCCGTGTGATAGGGCCTTTAGAAACAGAAACGGAAAACACTTCAAAGGTAAAATTCCGTCAAATTGTCCGTACTGCGTATTGATACATTCATAAAGGTGGGTTCATAGAATGCCTATGTAATAAATAAGTGATAAATTTTAATAGTTTCATATATTAGCTTCAAGTTTTCGATATTCTACAAAATTTTTATATATTCTACGGGATGTTCCATTTCAAACTTTGGCTGAAATATGTACAACATACTAGTAACGAAAATGAGATTTCACTTTAATTATTCTGAATACTGACCATTTCCATTTTAGGACTGTTTTCCTTTGAAGTGACACCACGCACCATATCAAAAATTTCAATGCCAAAGATGTTTTGAATATAATGATGCCCAAAATACTTTCACTGTCTGACATTTTATAACAGAAATTATTTAAATATGAATATGCAACATTAACGTGAGAAAAATCAGACGACCTCAAATGATCTTTCGAATCACCTTAGAGCAATTTTTATCCAAAAGTTATTAATAATTTAAAGAGAATGTTTTTAAAATACGTGAAACCTTAAATGTTTATTTGAAGCAATATGAAAAATTGAGCTAAAGATTTAAATTCAAAATGACTATAAAAAAGTAATCAATTTGTTAGGGAAACTATTTTCAAGCTGAGCAGGCATTATTAACCCTAGTAGCACATAAATATAGTACAATAATGATCAATATTCAAGATACTGTTTAATGCTGTAGAATATTGTTTTATATCATATAACATCGCGCTACATTGTACAATATTATGCTGCAGTATGTGCTATCTGGGTACGGTTAAGAAAAGCTGGTTGAAATAGTCTCTCTCACACATTTTGTTTGTTTTTAATTCTATCTTGTAATAAATTGTTGGATTGCATCAATACGAGTGATATGAATATGTGTAATGATGTTTTTGTTTAAAAAAAATTAACTTTTAAATGAAAGAGTAACCCGAATCACAGAGAAAGGGAATCAGTTGTGTTGCTATTTCTTCTTGGCGTTCTCCGGTTAATGAACGAGTCTCATCCCGGGTGAACGTCTTGTTCTACTTGCGAAAAGTACGGTTTGTGAATGGATTCACTCAACCCATAGGGATTAATGTTGCGATTGAGACACAAGCCAACAACAAAAAGGAAATAAATGTGTGGCATGCGAAGCGATTACGCAACGTTCGTCAACAAAACAAATCCAGAAACAACGTTCAAAGATCATCTGCCAATTTTAAATTAATTTGTTGATAGTTAAAAAGTTGTAATTTTTTGCTGTTATTTTATTTTGTCAGTGTTTCCAACTATTGTTGATAGATAGATATTTTAATTTATACTAAAATGTACTAATTCAACTATAATATGACGCAATATGGCCAGATATGGCTTTTGCGCCATAAAACACCACAAAACAAAACTAAATAGTCTATAATATTTTTAAATAGCAAAAACGAGTCAAAAGCCAAATGGTATGTAATTCTTACTTTTTATTTATAAATTTATTTTTAAAAGTTTATTAATTATTAAATGCTGTATGCTTTGATATTCTTCAATATTTATTTAAAAAATGCATTGCTGACAAACCTTATGCTAAAAATGTTTGTCATGAAAACGTAAAAGGGATTTATTTGAATAGTATATAACAATTTTTTTCATTTAGTTCTTATATTTTTAATATGTAGCATAAAGGATTCTATATGCTAATGTCATCATGTATATATGCATCATGACATGCGCTAAAGGATTTAATATTTTTTATAAATTATGATGTATGTACAAATGCACTCTAACTTTGGAGTAGTTTTCTGACTACATATAAGCTACATTTCAACATAATAAGCATATATAGAGAATTTTAAAACTACAAATAAATGAAACATTTGGTTTTTATTTTTTACTTGAAAAATATAACGATGCCTATTCTTATTTGCTTACTATTTAAATTTTTTTAAAGAAGGAAAGTTTTTGAAAATTTTTAAATTATCTTGCTTTAGATCTGTGATTATATATGGCCAGGCTGTCTTATTTAACTATTGTTATTTGCAACATAACTAAGAATATTTATTTTAATCAGTGATGATTTCAAGGACTATCTTTTATCTTATGTGAATTTTATTATAGTTATTTTATCTCGTATTATACAATTTTCTTTAAGGGGGGGGGAAAACTCAGAATGATATATAAAAGTGATAAATAATAACCCTTTTCAAATTTTTCTTCCATCATTTTCATTTTTTTAATGAAGTTTTAGTGTAAAAATTTACAATTGTCCCAAATCTTTATATTTATATTTCTCATGAAAAGAATTTTTTTATTTGTTACCTGAATATTATTTATCAGGTAATTTTTTTCTAATATTGATTTGTTAAATTTGCTGACTATTCTTTTGTAAGATATCAAAGAATTAGCTCTTTACCTTCCTCATGTACTTCCTGTTTAGAGTTGTGTTATGAAATGTAATTGAAATCTTTTCATATTATAAATAAGTAAATGTAATATCGCTGAGAAAAGAAAGATAGCTTATAAACCATGTTTGTATTTCCTTGCGCTTTTTTTTTGCAATGAATGTCAGTGACAGAAAAATATCATTGCTTTCTTTGAATAGAGCTTGCATTTATTGAGTAATTTTGGAGGAAAAAATCTATTTTAATGAGGAGTTCCTTTATCTTGAAATAATTTTATGATACTTTATTCATCATTTGTCACAGTATCTTTAAATGATATTAAATTTCAATTACTTTTTGTTTCTTTTCATTGCATTTTTTTTCAGTTAAATGTCACAATTGCTCTACAGCTAGGTTTCTATTGGTTGCAAAATAACTTTTTGCTATAGAGCTGACAGGCTGTGAATGGTTGTTTTAGTAAACTAATATTAAAAAGCATGGAAATCTTTAACTGCAAAATTAAGACAAGAAAACAACGAAATCCAATTGCATTTAACACATTGGAAATATTTTTCATTGCAAATATAAATTTGTGAATAGCAGTGTTTTTTTGAAGAATTTTTTGTAATAATATTTAGATTTAAATTACTTCATTTTTTAAGCATTCAATTTTTAAAGTACTGAGTTCCAAAATATAAAAATGATACTAACAGTATATCTTTATCCTTAGAAAATAAAATTGTTTGAAGAATTTAAAGTTCTTTATTATTTAACCTTTAGCAGTTGAATTTCAATTTCCATTAAAAAATACTTAATATTTTTCTCAGTTTTTTTTAAATGTGTTGAAACCTTGAAAAATACGATTTTCCCTATCTTTTGGAAAATGTTCCTGAAAAACAGTATTATCAAATTTCACTTTTGAAAATTATGGGAAGAGAAGGGATTATAATTCTTTGAGCACTTGCATTAATAACACTGCTATAATAATTTCATGATTCCTAGATATTACCTGATAAGTTGCAATCTGTTGTAATTTGAAGTTCCAATGATCCATTTCCCTTTGAGACTATATCATATTAAATGGAAAAGCAAATAAAAAAACTTGTGGCCACATTGCTACAGATTTTTATAAAATTTGGTTTATAATTTCATTTTAGGTATAGATTAGAATATCCAAGATAATTTGGCTTAATATTTGTATCCTACATGGCCACTGGCTAAGTCAGGGTATTTCTTGCATACAGTATTTATTTTTATTTGTTTCAAGCAACTGAAAAGTCAACCATGTGAATAGCATTTATATAATTGTTTAATGTTGCATTTTTAAAATCCTGCAACTTATTAATTAGTTAGTCTGAATAAAAAGTTTTTAATATTGTTTTTAATTTTTGGAATGTGTGTTATTTATTGATTTCATTTTTTTAAAATAAGAAAATACTAATAATATTTCATTTTAAAATCTAAAGGCAATTTACATTTTTTACTCAAGTTTTGGAAAATTAATTAGCATTGTTGTCTTATTAATGTCTGATAAATAGCTAAATGCCAAGTGATTAACTTACTTTCGAAGTCACATTTTAATTTTCTTGTCTTTAAAAAAGTTTTGAAAATTACGATGTTATGTGAGATTTCTAAAGCTTAAAATTAAGTTAAAATAACCTCCTTTTCTTCATTCTTTATGTCTAGTTAGTCATAAATAAAATGTACAGTCAGTCCTTATTGAAAAAGTAACTTATGTAGTTTGAATAAATCAATTTTTATTTTTATTTTATATTTTATTTATATTTTAAATTAGTGGTATAAATCTTTTAAGCTGTATAGAATTTGATTTTTTTTTGTTTTTGGTCTTCTACCCTTATATTAAAAAAATCTTTCTTCCTGGATGTAAGTGACTAATGCCATCTGACATATAAAAAGTCAGAAATTTTTCTCTGACTGACTTTCGTGTCTTATCTTGTTGCAGGTTTTTAAGAATCCAAAATAACTTTTTAATATTTCTTGCTTTTCTCAATAAATACTTAGTAGCATAAAATTTCCTTTCCCTTTTTTCAAGACAACTTTATGAAATCAGGATTAAAATGTGAACTTTTTCTGTATTTGATGGTGTTTCTGCAAACTTGATTTTCAGTTCTTCTATTAAACTGTATAAGTCGCCATTCTGCAAGACCATAGACTGTTGTATGTTTCCAATTTCGGTAAGTTTTACTTGTAAAGCAGGAGCCAAATTTTCTTTTTAGCTGAGACAATTTTCTCTTTCTTTTCTGTATTGTTTTCTTCAATCATTACTAAATTTACTGACCTTTTTAATTGATGAGTTTGCCATTTCTTATAAATTGTTATGAAATTAACCTGAATACTCATCTTGAATACTTTTTTCATAATCAGAATCGGTTTAATTTTCATGCAGGTTTTTTTTAAAAATTAGAGCTTCACATGTAGGGCCCATTTTTTTGTCTGGCAGTTACAATACAAGTTTTTTTTTTAAAAAAAATCTAGTATTATTATCCTTATTTTTTACTATCTTTTTGTATCTTTTAAAAGAATTGAAGCAAATGTATTCAAACAAATAGGTATATTTCTGCAGATTTTTTTGTTGCAAGGGTGAAAACAAATATTTTCAAACTTATTGCGCAATCTCGAATGCTAATCTAATTGATGTCACTTCATGGTAAACTCTTGCACCAAAAAATTCTTAAACCAAATATCAATATTGCCTTCTAATAGTCTCTTTTTACAGGACATGGAAATAGAGATAGAACTTGGCCATAGAGTACTCAAAAATATAAAGCCTACCAAAGAAGGTTATACTCATGACTGGACTGCATTTGTGCGAGGTGCAAATGGTAATGAAATCAAATATATTGTGGAGAAAGTTATATTCCATTTACCCGACAGTTATCCAGATCCAGAAAGAAGTGAGTATGAATCTCTTACTGATTATATTTTTCTTTCAATATAATTATACATATATTAATATTGTTCAAATCATCCATACATTTTGGAAGCAACTGCTACTGTATGGATGTATGGATTTTACAAACTGCATTGTATTTTCCTTATGAAAGTGAATCAGCTTCCGTCTGTTTCATAATAGACAATACGCTATTTATGATTATTTCTAGAAACAGACAATATGAGAAATCATTCTGGTAATTTTTTTGCAAATTTAAAAAATATTTTAGAACATATTTACTTTTTATAAATCTGTGAGATAAGTATTAGAAAATAAAAACAAAATATTATAAACTACTATATTGATTGCTGGACTTCTCAAACTATGATATATGTACCAACAATATTTTTTTTATTGCATGAACCAGATGCTATACTTTTTATGCAAAATGTATAAATAAATGTAAAATTGAACATCTATTGCATATTATTTTAATCTTTATCATTCAGATACATTGATACAAATTAATATTTTTCTCTTAGCACTGCAGCAATTGTTGCCAAGCTAAACATTAACATCAGCTGCCTCCGTTTAATGTAAAATATGTAAAATAAGTAGTATCCAAATATGGTGCAAAATTGTGCCTCATTAGTGCTGTTTTCCACAAAAATTACTTTCATCAGTCATATTATTTTAAGTTGTATTATTAACTGGTATGATTCTTAGAAATACCGAAATGATAGAAAATCATAAAACCAATTTGATAGAAAAGGTTTACATGACCCATTGATGAATAGAATGTGAAGTTTTACTGGGCATGATAGAGGAACAAACACATGCTACTTTGCTACACATGTGTTCTAATTGTTTTATTAAATTCTTATTTCAGTCAAGGCAAGGCCTCCTTTTTCTGTATCAGAATCTACCTCTCAGGATAGTTCCATTGAGATCGAAGTGCATTTCTGCAAAGAGGCAAAACTCAAGAAAGTGAATTATATGTATGACATTTGCATTAATGATGACGAAGATGTCTTATGGACAAGAAAGCTAACATTTCCAAATCCGAGTAAAGAGTTTAAGGAAAAACTTCTTCTTGCTGGAGGAGTATGTATAAGTTATAAAATTTTTATAAATGTATTCTCCTTTAAATTCAGATTAAG
Organism: Argiope argentata; assembly: GCA_026289955.1. NCBI lineage: Eukaryota > Metazoa > Arthropoda > Arachnida > Araneae > Araneidae > Argiope > Argiope argentata. The sequence goes on along the minus strand of JAOUZG010019395.1, from coordinate 1,640,092 downwards.
TAGTAACAACAGAATACTGTAAAAACTAAAACAATTTAGGAGGTTAGACTGTTAAAACTAGAGCTATCAAGTTTAGTGCTTAATTAGGGCTTAAGTTTCTGTTGCTTATTAAATATTGCATTTTTAAAATTTAGAAAAGCTAAAAATTGAATTAAATTTAAATAAATGATTCAAGGGTGTTTTTTTTTTCTTGTATTTTCTCTCAATGAATGTATATAGGATATTGTCATATATAAAGCAGTTTTAGATAACCTTAAAAAGTTGAAAAATAAGTCTTTTGCTAATTTTTCTCTAACTTTAACAAAACTTTATGTAGCTTTAGTAATTGGTTTAAACTCATGTGCATTGTCATAATCTATGTATACATTTATATAAGTGAATATTCATTTGTTTGTTATAACCTTACTCAATTCCACAACCCTTGACAGTATCAAGTAAATCTTGGCAAATCATGCCAGTTGGCATCTAGAAAAGATTTACTGTGCTTTTAAAATGTTACTATTGTCCCTGAAAGGAAATGAAAGGTTAACAAAATTGCAATTATATATGACAAATATAATTGCAATTTTGTTGAAATGTGTTTCATTTCATTTCCTCAACTTGATTTGAGTAAATAAGATTTTTTTTCACTTGATAAATTCGTCGGTTTTTATTGTAATATGCATATCAAAACTTTCCTTTCCATTTTTTTTAAAAAAATCTATCAACAAACCTTTTTTTTCCTTTTACAAATGTTAGTTCATTTTTTTTCCTTACTTAACTTTATAGGCTCTGTAATTGAACCCCCTTCCCAGTTAAACATTACTGACATATCTTCAGGTCCAAAATTAAAAAAAAAAGTATTGTGAATATATGATTTGGCGTTTAAAAAGATAAAAGCAACATTGACTGACCAAAATTTTTTTGTGCTTGACATTCTTCTCCCTCCCTCACAGTATCTTGGATTTTGTTCCAAATACTGGGACAAAAGTAAATGACAGTATTGTGCACCCACCTGAAATTTGGTACAATTTTATGAAGGCATACTTCCTGACTACTTACATTTTTAATAGAATATTAAATGTTCTAGGACAACTGCAGGAGCTCAAGCTCTAATATGGTTAACGGAAAAAATTTCATATATTCCGAGTCCTTCATTTCTGTTACCAAGATTGACGCAGTTGACTTGGCATCCGTTCAACAACCATTTATATATTAGTAAACTATCTTCCTTATCTGAAAACTTAGTGAAGAGAAAAGCAGCATTACGGAATTGTAACAATATAGTGGTTTTTTATAAAAGTAGTTTTTAAAGAATCATAATTGAATAGTAAGTTTTAAAATAAATTTAAGCTCATCAACCTGAAATAGATAATAATTGCTGTACAAACTATTAGCAGTAAAACTACATGAAACCGTTTGATCCAATTGAAATTATTTGTACTTTTGTCAATGATAACTAAATTATGCTTATGAATGCATGCACATATATGCCTTACACCAAATGCAAATTGTTTTATGAACTTTCATGTATGAGCTATTATATACACAAGTGCAAATTTTATAGGCCGGTGTAATTTGAAAGTCACATAATTATTATAACGCAATAAAATGGTTTAAACACAAAAATTTGTTTTCATTTGCATATATAGGTGTATAATTTTTGATTTTTTGTTCCACAATTTTTCTTTGGAGTTAAAACAAAAATTCGGCCCATAGAGGGTTAAAATTCAATATGTCTCATGGAGCCAAACATCGTATCATAACGCAGTTCTCCAGAACAAATTCTAGCCATTGCCCTCAACTTCCTCACTCAAACCAACCACTCGTCCGAATGGTCCAATAGTGCTAATCGTAAAACAATCTTTTTTAGGATGCTAGGAATAAAAAAAAGTAAAGTTTCGTAACAATATTTTAGATGGCCATTTTGATTCAGAAAATTTAAATGTAGTTTTAATTTTCAAATTAAATGAAATTTTCCTCTTTATTCTTATTAAATGCTCAATGTTCTTATTTATTTTCAAAATTTGTGGTTAAACTGTTCTGCCTCCCCCTCTGTGTTTTTCTTTCAAAAAAGCAACTTGAAGAAAATTCATGTGGGAAGTTTTTTCTTTGAATCTTGGTTATATTCTCATTATCCTATTTCTATATTTTTAAAAACTAAAATATCATTTTCTCCTTATAAAAGATAAACGAAACAAATTTTCTTCTGGCTGCATCAGTTATATTTCATGTTTTGAGCATATTTGTGTTTGGATAGTTGACATAGTATCTTCAAAAAATTGATTGGTTATTGCAATACAGAATTTAAGCCTAGAGTATAACATAATAGTTTTACTTTTAATAATTTGAAAGCTCTGTCTCTCACCTAAGAACCCCCCCCTTTTATTTAAACTTCATGAAAGAATTAAAACATTCACATTTTGTTGTAGAAACTGGTTGTTGCATCAGCACCACCTATGCTGGCTGGAGAACTTCTGAAATGCAAACTTGAACCAGTTGATGTAAGTATCACAGACATATTTACGAACTTTTCAATAAATAGGTATTTAAATTCATACTATATAACTGTTTATCAAATAAAAAAAACTAATTAAGAGAGTGGGGAATAGTTTTAATGTAAGAGTGATTTTTGTTTATTTTATACAGTTTTGTTAAATTTACTGTATTGTTATAGATGATCAAACTTAAATTCTGTAAATGGTGCGGGATCCAGAAACATTTTGTAACACCAATATACTTGCAAATGTTTTTATTAAATACCACCAATCTTAAATCCAATCATATTTTTTAATTATACATCATTATTAATGACTTATAAGGGAAATACATGGTATAAAAAATAAATATGTAAAAATTTGAAACCTCGAATTATGAATAAATTTTATATTTTTTAAATCTTTGGAATGTAAATATCTTTTTTTTCTTCCTATGTAAGGGAAACATATCTTTCTCTGTTGAAATTTTAGATTCATCGTGATTGGGATTTAAAGATAGAATTTATTAAGTTTTGATAATCAGAATTTTACAATGGTTTTTCCACCTTGATATAAAATTAGTAAAATATTTGAGTGTAAAATAATTTTTCTTCTAGAAAATATTGGAACAAGCATATATATACAGAACAGAACGCCGTCTCATACCCCCGTATCTGTGACCATTCTGGTCACTTCACGGTTTGGTGGGCATGTTACGGGAATTTTATTTTAATTAATAAGATACATACAGTAAGAAATATAAAATAAAAACAAAACTATTTACAGAATTTACAAGAAAATGGGATGATAATGAGAAAAGTTTACAGAGGTTTTCTTCTTTTAAAAATGGTTTAACTCTATTATTAGCTGAAATTTAACATGAGTAATGATGTTAGTGAATAATAGGAAACTGCCTTTTTTTTATCCTCAGTCTTTTTGAGTATGAAACTTGTTGAGGACTAGGAAGGTGAGAACAGATTTCTATTTCTACTTATGAATTTAATTATGTGATGAATTTTTTGCCTGGATAGACGGTTGCTGGCGACTCTTCTCAGCCATTCCAGTTCATGGGTTGGTGAAGGTTTCTTCATATGCCAGGAGATTGTGAGAATACATTCCGTGGCATAATGAAGTGCCGTGCCAGTCCCACCACAACTGCACTGGTCACTCTCAGACAGGCTGAACCTTTTAAGGTAGGCAGGAAAAGGGCCGTGTTCTGAGAAGAAAATTATATCCTCTCTGATCCAGTTTGTGGGATAAAGATTGACTGAAGGCAGAATATTGAAGACTTTCCTGCCTGTGTCAGCATTGCTCCAATATCCTTGCCATTCTTCTAGCCGGAGCAGGGCTTTTATATATGGTTTGGGAAGTTTTGTTTGTATATAATGTTGCCCATTTCGAGTTGCGTCCTTTGCTAGTTGGTCTGCTTTTTCGTTGCCTAAATTTCCTGCATGCGCTTTAACCCATGAGATCTGTATTGTTGGTTTTGTAAGCAAGATACCAAAAATTTCTCTTGCTATTTGGTTTGTACTCTTTGGATTAGAAGATGCAGCATATATATACAAAAGCAAATAAGTTATCTGCAAAATTAGTTTTTGGCTCAATTTTTAAAATAGTAACTGTAACCACAAAGTCTCAAGATGCAGGATGACCATAAAGATTTGATGGCAGTCGTGGCTTCTTAAGTTATAGGGTATTGGTTCAAACCTGATTCTACTTTATATAAGAGCAAATGTTTTTTTACATGAAAATTAAGAGTGAAGACAAAGTTTTCATCATCTAAAGTAAAAAGTTTTGAAATCCTCTCCAAAATAGCCCTAGATTATGTATCAAAAAATTGAAATTAAACTATTGACCAAAATAGTAGACAAATGCTAAAAATTACTAGAAAATATCATTGAAATAATGTGTTCTGTTTAAAATATATTGTTCTGTTTATATTGTTCTAGAAATATATTGTTCTGTTTTAAACTTTAATTAAAAAAATAAACATACATTTCAGTAATTTTGCAATACATTTAAATTTAGATTTTTTACTTTCTCATATACATAGTCTGAAGAAAAACTATATTAATCATTCCAAAATTTAAGCTCAAGATTTTGACGAATCTTTGCATTTTAGATCCCCTGGAGTTTGAAAAAGACATTTTTAAAAGATGTCCATCTGTTGGTCTGTATATGATGAAAGATAGTTAAAAAATGCTTTGAGGTATATAATTGAAATTTTCTATACAGTCTTTACACCTTATTTGCAGGTTTCTATCACACTTTGATTAAAATCTGTTTGGAGGAAGTTCATCTGTTTCAATAGAAGTTAACACAATAATTACAAAAATGAATATATAAATAAAATTATATGCATACATCTAAGTTTAACATCTAAAGTGTAGACATCTATCAATTGTTGAGCTAAATCCAGTCATGGGTTAGCCGTACTGTGTATGAATCTGCACTTTCTGAAATATGTAAACACAGTAATTCAAAAACACTGTGACTTAAATATATTGAGTGCTAATTTGATTTTGTGATTGCACATGCACTTTTGTAGCGAAATCTTTGTTTCAACCAGCTGACAGAAATGTGTCTAAAACATGAATTCACTTTTCGATTACTATTATTCATACCGGGCAACATTCACCAAAATACTCTCTAAGAATGGCAGGCAAATTTACTTAAAATATTAAATTTATGCCAAATTATTTTATAGGTATTGTACACCAATCGCTATGCTGTCTGTATTGGTAAGTTTATTAAAGCGTATATGATAAAGTTTTGTGGAGAGTATTTACGGTGGTTATGTATATTAATCTTAATTGCCCATGCTCTTTATTTTTCTCTCCTGTTAATCATAAATTTCTCTTTAATGAAAAATTTTATTTTTCAGGATGGTGATGATGTGGTATTAAATACATCTACTCAAGATACTGATAACTTGCAGTAAGTAATTATATTTCCTATTATCATTTTTTGTTTGAAATCAATATAGAATTGTGTTTCTTTGTTTTTTTTATGATTGAAAAAATATAGACTGGTAGCTGATAATCAGCAATTTTTTCCCTCCTTCTTTTTCAGAAACAGTTTGGGCACATTAAATACAGCTGTTCAAGATACTAATAACTTGCAGTAAGTAATTATTTTTCTTATTATCATTTTTTAGTCAAAATCCTATATACAACGGTGACTCTTTTTTTTAAAAAAATTATAGAAAATATATTTATTTGATAACTGATACTCAGCACCTTTTTTTTTTCTTCTTCTAGAAATTTCAATGTGAACAATGAAAAAACATCACATATCCTTTGATATTTTTCTTAATTTAAACTTATCCATCTGTATTTTATCATGTATTTACTTTATTTTCAATGTTAGCTATATATAAGGTGTCCATTTTACTATGGTCGATCAGTTAAAATTAGAATTATGTTTTAGAGATAGACATATAAATACAATTATGAAAAGGCTCCAAATGGCAGAAAAAATCATATTTTATGACATTTGAATCAATAAATATATTGCAGAAAATTTTATGATGCTTAAATTTTCTAAAATTTCCATCCTATTAATTATGATTAGCTATTATATTTGTTATATTTAGCTCTATTGCTTACATTTAGCTCCTCTGTTACCAAAACTGGTGCAGATATAAAGCTTTTGAATCGTATTGTTGGGCCTGTAAATACCACCTGTACAAATTCCATATTTCTTGAGATGGTCATTGAAATTCTCTAATGTGGTGATATTTAAAACACCATAACTAGAGCAGTTGACTAGAAGCATAAAATCTATTTTAATGTTGTAATTCTTTGTGTCAAATATATATTACAAAATATGACTGACAGTAAGAAAGAGAGGTACCATCTTAGACTGAAATATAAAAATTGGAAAATAAACAAACCATAGGAAATGTAATTCTCCACATCATTTGGTGCATATTTTTTCCAATTTGAATTGTATGGCTATCTTGAAAATTTAAATATTAGCTATTGGGGCATGAATCTAGTGTAAATTTATTTAATTTAAAGGGATATTAATCTTACATTTTTTGTAATTATAGTCTTTTTCCTTGCATGCTTATATTTTATATAGCTTTCAGTAGTTTACAATATTAAAATTACAATACTAGTTGCATTGTATTTTATCAATGCATCCAAGAAATTGTTGGTCCGAAGGATAAATTTATAAATCTTATTTTAGCTAGTATTAGAATATTTTGTTTGCTTGTTATTTTCTAAATATGAAATTATCTATCTACAAAAAGAAAAAAATTAAAACTTTTGAAATTATTTATGACACGTATGATTAATAAATGAAAAATAATTCAGAGTTTTGCAGAAATGTTTGCTTTTTACTATTATGATAATGTCTACTACAAATTTATAATTAGTTATGATTCAATCAAAGTTTCATATCCTAAAGTAATTGTCTTATTTGTGAGCTGTGTTTCTTTAGCAATTTTGTTTATTTTTGAAATATTTCACACACTCACACATATACATATACATAGTACATAGTAAGTACATTTACATATACCTAGTAAAGAGAAAGAATAGCCATTGTCTAAAAAATTTGTAGATGAGATTTTGATGAGTCTCTACATTTGAGAATTCAAATAAATAAATATTTAAGTTGAGTTCAAAAAACAAATAGTTGGAAAACGTCCATCTATCTATCTATGACAGAAATAATTCAAATGATCTGAAATAGATGGTCACAATTTTTTATATGGTCTTTATACCAAATTTACAGATTTATGTGAATTTTAAGTAAAATCTGTTCGGCTTTTTGAATATGCATTAACACAATAACTGCAAAATAAAGAAAACTAGATATGATTTTGTCTACAGATTTAACATCTACATCAATTATTTATCATCGACTATATCAACAATTCATCAACTATTTATCTGAACCAATCAACTATTTACTGTCTGAACCCATCAACTATTTAATGTCTGATAACTATTATTGTTTATCAACCATTATTGTTTTACATGATATTGATTCATAATATGTAAAATGCCATAATTCAAAAATACATGTTTAAAATATCAAATTTTAAAAGCGATTTTATTATTTTAGATGTAGTTTTATGTCAAATTCTTATTTACATCAATTGGAAAGATTGCATCTGAAACCCAAATTCGATTTTTGGATACTTTTGACACCATGGCAGAGATAAACCACACACACACACACAAAATACCCAACTAAGAATGTTATTATTATATACAGTAAAAGTACTAAATTACACCAAAAATTAATATATCGTAATTATTGTACATCAGTGCCATGTGATATATTCTATGGTATGACAAATTTATATGAAATTTTTTTTGTGGTAATCACTCTTGCTGTTTTAAGTGATTGTTAGTTGTGCATTAAAAAAACATTTTTAATTTTAATAACAAAAAAAAGTTAAAATTTTATCCATTGAGTTTATAATTTATATATTCTGTATTATAAAAGAATAATGTATGTTAGTTCAATATGATTTCAACGACTTGCATATTTTTCTTAATATTTTAAACGTTTTAGTAATTTATCGGAGGAAAATGAAACTTTGAAGAATGCCAATATGGAACTAAGAGACAAAATCAATATTCAAGAAAAGTAAAGACTTTTTTTTGTTGATATTAATGTTATTATATTAAAATTTCTGTGATATTGTTTTTAATTGTTGTACAAAAAAGTTATTTCTTCTTTTAAATTGAACTGTCAATATAGAAACAATTTTTTTAATGTCATGCTTTGAGAAGAGAGAGCAGGAAAAAGAATATTTTTAAATTAATTTTTTCAAAATTTATGCAAATTTTTTAATTCAGAAAATACAAATTAGTTTTTCACTATTCTGTTATAAATTGAGAAAATATGAATCAATTAATATTAAGTTGCAATGGAGTAGCATCAGTAGATACTGTAATTTTAAAATGTGTGACTTTTTTCATCACAAGATTTGCATTTTGTTGAAAAGTAGAAATATAGAGAAACTATTTTATTTTTCAAGTATTATACCATACTGTAAGATCCAAAATGCTTCTATTTTCAATACATAATTTCCTTTAATATTTCATATTACATGTATAATCCAAAATCATATAAAAAACTTTCAAATGTATAAGTAATTCTTTTTTAAGAAAATTTTGAAACTTCATTGGCCTCATTATATACAGCAAATTTTTAATGATAAAGGAACTAAATCTTTGTGAAATAGCAAGTTTTAAAATGTTTCTTCTTATGTACAAATAAATATTTACCAACAATAAATTTAAATTAATTTTTTGACAACTTTGTGTGTTTTAAGATTTAAAAAAAAAATGAAAGAAGAAAAAACATGGTGGATCTTGATGTCTTTCATTTTATTAAACATTGGAAATGATATATTTTCTATAGAAATATATTTTGGACTAGTTTCCGCATGAACCAGATTCATCCGGTCTCTTATTGATAAATTGACTTCAAAAATCAGATTGTATCAAATTCAAGTGTAAGTAAATAAACTATTAAAATGTAAACCTAAAGGTACTGAAATTGTAAGTATATATTTTTATGAGAGTTTTGTTAATCATGTTAATTGAAAACTTTTTATATTCTAATTAATAAAACAATTGCTGGCACTTGTTAAAAGGAAAGTATGTGGAATGGCTTTATTATCCCCATATGTTAAAAATAATTAATAAAATAAATGAAATCAACATTATATGATTCGTAGAGTTTTAAGATTTAATAAATTGTTTTTATAAAGGCCATAAATTTTCTATTCAGTTTTGCATCAGATCATAGCCACTTGTTGATTAAAGGCTGAACTCAGCTGCTATTATCTGTGTAACCATTCTTAAAAAAATAAATATACTCTCTATTCAAATGGGAAATATTTTACGTTTTGAAACTAATTTTTGACTTTCAGTTTCTTAAAAGTCAATGGTTATGCTAATTACTTATGTTACATTAAAATCTTAAAATTTTGATTTTTTAATTGTCAAGATTTCTTTCCTTTTTTTTTTCAAAGGAAAATTATTTTTCCTTTCTTCATTCAAATGCTTATACGATGTTCTTTTAATTGTTATTATTATTATTTGCTTGTTTTTATGCAAGAAACATTTGAATTGTATATTATATTTGTACTTATTAGAAATTATATTTAATAAAAAATCTCTAGAATCGACAGAAAAATACCTTGGTCACTAAAAAATTATTGTAGTGTAGAGCAAAATTTTGTAAATTTCTGCTTAATTTATTATTTGAAATATTGTGTGAATAAGTAATGTAAAATTTTGATAATTATACCAAAATTTCATTAGCATTGTCAATATTTTTTTATTTCAAAATTCAGGATCTTTGAAAATATTACGCTCTCTGGTGATTTTTTTATTTTTTAAAAAAATGCCTTTGGCACTGATTTTCAAATTGTTTATGTGTTAAACAATTATGCTGTGCTCAACAATTACTGTTTACACAATATTTCACAATTATGTTGTAATATATATCATTTTTATATACCATTCCTTCATATTAAATGTTTTGTTAAGTGTTGAACTATCGTTATTTATCTTAATTTATTTCATGGCAATGCTTAGTAAATAAATTATTCTGCTTAAATAACTAAGCAGAATAATTTATTTAAAAATAAAAGATTTTAGAAGTAATTATAGATGATCATGATTTTTCATTTGCACTTCTGGATTTTTTTCTTCTTCAAATTTTTGTATTTATATGCCACTTACTTGTCATTATCATTCTGAATCTGCATTTAAAATATAGTGATTCTGTTAATTTTAAAGTCTCTGATATACAATTAGAATTAAAAAAATTTTCTTGGTAAAAATTAAAAAAAAAATACAAATTCATTTGTATTTATTTGCAAATGTTATTTTGAATTACAAAAAGCTATGCAATATTAGGTGTTAATTAAAAACTTGTTCTGATGACTGAAAAATAATTTTAAAAAAACCCAAATGAATTCCTGTATACATATTCTCAAGAAAATGTGAAATAAACATGCGTTATTTTTTGTTTTTTTACATGCATATCTTTTCAAAGATTTTCTCACCTGCAAATTAATTAAATTAAAACACTTCTAAGGAGACTTAAGATTGAAAAATGAATTATTAGTATGTATGCAGTTAAGATTAAAAAGAAAATTAATTTGATTAAAACACTTCTAAGGAGACTTAAGATTGAAAAATGAATTATTAGTATGTATGCAGTTAAGATTAAAAAGAAAATTAATTTGATTTTAAAAAAAATAAAAGTGTAATATGGGAAATTAGTCTCCAACCCATATTACACTTTTATGGGGTACTATGGGTGTGGATGGCAAAAAATTTTTGCATTCCTCACCGTTTCTGTCATTTATTAATAGACATTTCATGTAAATTTTCCAACTCTTATTATTTTACTAATAAAATGATATCTCAATTTCAGGTTAAGGACATCTTATGAAGAACAGGTTTTTCATTATGAAACAAACATTTTAAATGCAAATGTGGTATGATTTATTTATTTCACATTTTTAGAAGTACTAAAATAAGAAATTGTGAGGTAAATTATTTATGGAAAAACATTATCTTTGCTCAGAAATTCTGTTTCTTATAAAGTCCACAAATAATATATTCTTTGTATATCACTTTATTCTATGGTAGTCATCTTTTTCTTTTTTCATTCAATAAGGATTTTGGGCATTAAATTATGATTTATTTTAATAATTTTTTCCCTTTTTCTCTTGATTGCATTTCTTGAAACATTATTCTATACGGAATATGTTTTAGAGAATGGATGTTTTTAACAAAATAAAAAATTACTGCATTTATGTAAGAGTGGAAGGTTTTGAAATTTATAATAATGAGTTATAAATTAAAGAAAAAAATTCTAAATAATTTTTTTAATTCTTTTTTTAAGTTCACTAATAACAGTGTTTTTATTTAACAAGGTGATTTTATTACATTTGATCTTCCATTTAATATTAATCATTCTGATATTGCTGTGCATTAAAATACTAGTTTTAACACTCTCTGAAGTATTATAGTATTTTTATTCATTGACCACACAGTTTTTCCGCTCATTTTCTGTAGATGTCAGGTGTTATTTAAACATAAAACTTATTTCTACCCCATTATAGTTTTTTAAATTGAAACATTTGTTTTTAAGAAATAATCTAGGCATCAAATTTCTTATCATAGGCAATATCTAGATGTCTCGAATATTACTGAATTTTAAAGCCTTTACTAATAAATTTGAGTTAAATAATTTCAAAATTATTATGATATCCTATATATATAATCCTATCTTTTAATGTTTCCCCTGTGATTAGGTCTTTTTTTTTTTAAAATCTATTCTATCATTTTTTAAAATTTGTATCTTTATATATCTCTTTTTTTAGGTATATTTTAATGATCTCTATTTTGTTTTGTTATTTCTCCATTTCCTTAAAATGCGCAAAATAAGAGTGAAATTGTATGAATTGCGAAAGTGTTTTAATTCTAACTTTTCTTCGATTTTTTAATTTTAAAAATTTCTCCTTTTACCCTATTAAATATTGTTCCTTTATTCCAGAGACTTAAAGGTTATCTTTTACAACTATAATATTTTAATTTTAGGTCATTAATCAGTTAAAGAGAAAGATTGAAACTGATGAAAGAGAAATTTATACTTTGGAATTACAATTGCAGATGCTTAAGGTAAAGAAGATAAAAATGAATTTTAGAAATCCTTTTTGTAAAAGTTCTTGAATTATAATTATTGGCTAAAATTAATATTTATTGCAATTATTCAATGAATTTTTCATGGGTTTGAAATGTACACAAATAACAGGAGCTATAAAGCTTGTTATTAAATCATAATGTAATTTAAAAGGAATATATATCAATGCCAATTTAACAACTGAGAGAAGGTAAAAATATATTAAATGTTCTCTCTCTTCTCTGTGAAGTTCTTGATTGCTTATTTTGTTTTCAATTTTTTAATATATGTTTCTGGTTCCTGCATTCAGTTATAAAAAAAATGTAAATTGTTTTGCCATATTTTATTTTGATGGAAATATTTGCATTATCTATATACACAGGCTGGATTGTGAAACTCTCTTAAAGTCTTTTAATTCAAAATGCTATCATGTAAAGCCTGGGTGGGAATGATTATTTATATTAAAATAATATGTATTAGAATTATTTATATTAGAATAAAATTGAAGTTAAAAATGTGAATGTCAAAAAATCCAATTAGAAAAGTGAATGTTATGTCATAATAGAAACAGGATAAAGTTCCATGCAGTTATCTGTGGTATTGACTGTAATATTTGTGATTCAAATCATGAACTTTTTATGACATGAAGGGGGATTCATCTTATAATCAGTTATTTGTATCCTCAGATTCCACAACTGCCAAGTTTATGCATCAAATTTATTTTGATTATTGTCATTTCTACTGGCTCTCTTCGTTGCTTAAAGTTCACTTTGCCGCTGCTTAATTCAAAAAAATTGTATGATGATACCAGATAATACATTCTTCCAATTTTAGAACGAACCCGTTTTCAATTCATTATCTTAAATGTTAATATTGTTTCTGTATGCGATTTTGGCTGTTTATTGTGCTAAAATTAATTTTTTACCGGAAAAGGCGTTCTGAACGTTTTGGAACAATATTTTTCTTTCTGAAATTCTGTGAGCTCATACCAAATTTCATTGCAATCCGTTCTCCCATTTTCACTCTATGATGATGTTTAAGGGGAAAGTTTAATTTTAACCACTCTGTATATGCCTCACCCAATAATATATAAATTTTGTCTTAATAATTCTAGATAATAGACAAAGAGATTTTTTCTTAAGTAAATATAAAAATTCTGGTATTATTAAAAAAAACATGGTATTATTTTAAATAGTTTTAAACTTCTTTTTGATTTCTTTACTTTTGTCAATCCTTAAAATCATATTTCTTCATAATTAGCACGTGAGTGCTATTTTTGCATTTCCTCTTATCCTGAATATATGTACGGGGAAAATGCAAGGTATTTCTTTTTTTTTTTCTAGTTTCTAGTGGTAATCCTGAACTTTCCTTAAAAGTGGGGCAAGTTTTAACAGCTGACTACTTTTGAAAAAATATTTATTGTGCTAAAATTATTAAAATTACTGAATGTGTCTTTTTTGCATATGATGAGGGAATAGTCGTATTATAAAAGTAAACAGTTAGGAATAAGAAATCTTTAGTGCTTTTAGAAATAAAATTAAAAAATATATATATTGTTACATTTAGTCTTCAGCTCCCCTGTACATCCCTTTTTCTTTACCTAAAAGGACTTTACTGATATCATAATTATACATTCACAAATTTACTGTATTTGTAAAAGTATAATTATATTCAATAATTATTTGGAAATGTTTAATAATGTTTTGATTAAATATACATTTTTTTCTTGATTTTTTTTGCCCAATTTGTAGAATAAACTTTTGAGAATGAAAAGCCATCCACCAAAATGTCCTGAAGAGAAGAATGAAGAATTGTATGTATTCCTTGAATATTTTCTTTTCCATTTTTTAAAAGTTTCACTTTTTGAAATAAGCAGGTTTTTAAATTATTCTCCAGTTGTTCTAGTTTGATTTTCATATTATGATATATGTCTTTCAACTTTTACATTTAATTTCATTTTTTTCTACTTTTAGTTATTTTCTCATGCTTATTTTGACTATTTAGTTCTTAAGAAGAATTAATCTATATAAAGCAACAACTATAAAATAGGCATATTTGAGAAGCAATTGCTGTTGATATATTTGAAAATAATGCAGTAATTTGGAAATTCATAAACTGTGCACAATTTTTTTAAATACCAAAGAAGCTGACTTAACTCTTAACTGGGGAGTGCTGCATCTCAGACCACTAAGGATGGATTTTCGGACCGTCCTATTCTATTTTTAAATCAATCGTATGGATTACCCTGGGGTTTCTTGTTTTGCGACCTTCAGTGTACATGATTTTTTTCAACCAGTTTCAGACTATGTTTTGAAAACATTTCAGCTATCTCTTTGTGACACGTCCGAGACTTCACCTCCCTTTTAGTGATCCAATATATCAATGCTTAGCTAAGAGCTCTAATATTTTAGATTTTCTTTATTACATCTCAATTCCAACGTATGTATTTATAAGCTTGAAACAGAGCACAAAATATTTGTCTATAAACTGTGTGTTGCAATTTCTGGAAATCTTGCTTCATATTGATTTTTCTGGATTATTTTCTGAATCCTAAAACTAAAGGAAATATTTACACTATTTTCCATAAATTTCTATAAATAAAGATTCCATTTATTCACTTTTGTAAATTCCAGGAATACGTTTGCTGCTATTGGGAAGGAAAAAGAAAATATCACTCAGACTGTGACATTTACCTCTTCCGGCAGATCGCAAAATTCTCCCCTCTTCGAGGACACTTTCGATTCGATAAATGACGAAAGAGCTGCCGATCGTGTTGAATCGAGAGACATCCCCTCAGTTGTGCAGGAATCTTCGCTCAACAGACCAACTGTTAAACTGACTGAATTGTGTAATGCCTCACCAGAAAGCCATCCCTTTTTTCTATCAAAGAATGAAACTGAGCCTTTTACATCTTCTGCCACTTCCTCTTTCCATTCTACAAATATTTGTGATGTTGAAAAATATGTAGAAGACAACTCGGTTGATGCTAATGCTTCTCAAAATAAATCTGACATACCGAATAATGATGCCGAGGACTTTGTACGTGAAAGCTCAGTGGAAGCCAATTCTTCTCGGAATACATCTGAAATAAAAGTAATGAATGCCGAAAATTCTCAAGAAAGGAATTCTGTTAATTCTAGTGCTTCATTGCATAAATTTAACTCGGGAAATGAGGATGTTGAAAAAGCTATATTTGGAAGTATGGTGGAATATCTGAAAGCACCTGAAACGATTACTGTTGATGCCGAGACATCTCCGAAAGAAGTTGTGGTTAAAGCTAATGCTGCTTTGAATAAATTTAACAAAAGAAATAATGATGTCGACGAAATTGTGGAAGGAAAGTCTTCGGATCCTTCTATAATTAAAATGCAATCATGCAATACAAATGAAACACAAAACATTTTTGATATGCAAGAGCAACATGCATCCCCAATCGAAAGAATATGCAATGAACCTCATGACTCACATTGTGAAGAAAGTCGTAACAAACTTTCTGATTGCAGTGATATTGCATCTTTGTTAGCCTTAAGTGATAAATTTCTTCTTAATAAGAAACAAAGAAAAATACTGGAAGAAAGATTTTTAGAAAGAAAATCCTTTGTAACTCCTATTTCTATAAATGCACTTCATGCTGATCCTTGCAGCACAAATGAGATTAAACAACAGTTTGAAGCTCCTGATGAAGATCAGCAAATTTCCTTAGATAAAAATGGAACCATTAGATCTTTTAACGCAAATCACAAAGAAAATGATCTGAAGCTTCTTGATTCTGGTAATAATACCTCTTTCCCATTTAAATCGGGTGGCAAATTACTTTCTAAAAGTGGAAGAAAAAAACTAATGAAAAAACTAAAAAAAATAAGAATACAATTGGAAAATCAGCTGAAATATCCCGAATTAGATCAGCAAGTATCTTTAAATGAAAGAAAAAAAATTGAATCAACTTACAAAAAAATAATAATTCGTCTTAACAAGCATGATGCCATTTATAATAATATGCCAAAACCTAAAAAGAAGAAAAAGTCAAACACTTTGTGGAACTCCAGAAAAGTTTTTCAGAATAAAAATTATGGTATCCACTCTGTTTGTAAAAAATCTCATCAAGGCATAAATGAGGTTTCTTTACCGAAATTGATTTTATTCCTAACAGAGCACTGGGATAAACTTGCAGCAGAATTAGGTAGAATAAAAAATTCAGAATTCAATACATATAATGAAGGCACAAATCCTCTTTTCCTTATCCTAGGGAAAATTGATACTGGTCCGATCCTCGATGCACATTTTGCACAATATGTGCAATCCTTAATTGATTATTTTTCAGACCCCCAAAAGTTGGACATGCCATCTTTAATTTTTCTGATAGTGGATTATCTTTATCGTGACAGACCACAACACGAAAGTTTATTTACTCATATTCAGAATCAAGAGTTATATGTGTATTTACCGTACTCTGAAAGCTGTATTGTTCGTGCAGTTGTTGAAGTCGAAAAGAAATCATTACCTCACTTGAATGGATTGGGAAGGAACATTTTGAACATTATTCATAAAGTGATCATTTCAAAGAAAAAAATGCCACCAAATGGCTTGGCTTCTTTGTGTCGGGTGTTTATGGAGATGTGCAAATGCTACAATGGCAGGTGGGAAGCTCTATTTTTGTGCTGTGAACTGCTGAGATCGGGACATCCCTTGGCCCCATATTTGATTAACACACTTGCTGCAATCTGGAGAGATCCATTTCACTTGCACAATGCTTTTTCAGGTAATCATCTGGATACCATTTTTGATATGATTTTTATGAATGTACTAACTTTGTATCCAAATGTGGTTTTTATTATTATTTTCTCTATTCTACTTAACATTCCATTAGACATTCTTTCTTTTTTTTTGTTACTTGATAAAGCTCTGTCTGAGAAAAATTCTTTTCTACTGTCTTCCTGGTTCGAATAGGAAAAAATATATGTATTGTGTTTAGATATCCAGATTATTCTATTGAAGTGCTGTATTATTTACTATATCAATGATGTATACTAGTGTATCTGACAGATGAAATTCCATCATATCTGTTTGAAAAAAGAAGACAAAGAAAAAAAGTTAACAAAGTGTTAATAACAAATTAGTTTGTCTTTTATAAGTTGTGGATAATTCTGCAGCATATGGTCTGTTTCCAACAGTTCAAAATAGTTAAATTCTTTTTTCCATGTTGGAAACGTCAACACTGTGAATTACAAATGCGCTCATAATAATTTAAGAAGGATATAAAAGAATAAATATATCATGTAATGAGAAGGCTATGTGATAACAGATATAAAATTTCCCAAACATAATTTAGTAGGTGGGAATATGCACATCAGAGTTAATTTAATTCATGAAAAATAAGATAAATAACTTAGCACTAACTTTTGCAAACAATATATTTACTTAAAAAGTGTAAAATTATGTAACATTTAACAATTCATAAATATATTTTAGTTTAATTTAGTTTCTGTACAAAATCTTTTCCATTTTTAACACATTTTTGAGAACGTTTCAAACGATTCAAAAAGCTCAGGCAGAAGTTTTCAGATTTTTTTATCTTTGGGCGGAAAAGTTAGTTTTTAATTAATAAAAAATTAACCACTCAATTAACCAGAATAAAAATTAGCCTATGTTCTTCTGTAGACCATATTCTATCTGTGTGCTACATTTCATCCAATTTCCTTCAGTCGTTGAACCCCTCATCCATCCATCCAAACTTTCACATTTATAATAGTAGTATAGATAGTATTAAATTTAGTTTATTTATTTTAGTGGACGAAACTATGTTGCTGAGTTCTATCTTTTATGGAATGCAAGAAAAACCATTGTTAATGGATTCTGACCTTTGGATACGAACCCTTAAATTAAGATCTGCCTATTTTCCACACCCTTTAATAACAGATCCCCATAAGGCAATACAGTTTTTGACCTCTGAAATTGTTTCCAGATGCTCTAAAGGTAAGTACCCATCCATCATTTCTCGAATTGTTATAACTGCTGCTGATATATATGTTTGTGAAATGCTTAATTATTTTCTAAGTTCAATGGAACGTTACCATTTTCTCCATTTTTAATTTATTTTGGTTTCTCGAATTTCATATTAATATTATACTAAAATATATCTGCATTTTGAATATATCTTTATGCATCCAAATACCCCCCCCCCCCCTGAAAAAAAGAGAAATATTTTGCTAATTAATTGTGTTTGTACTTTGTGTCACTATGATAAGTTGATAAATTTTAAAAACTCTTATTTATTGAATTATTTAAGGACTATGTGATCATGCAACAGGTTAAGCCAATGTTTTCCAGATTTAGTAAAAAAAGTGGATTCATTTAGATATAAATAGTGCTACTTATCTCAAGTTTTTATGATGCTACATGCATTTAGAGATCTAGATTAGGAATTTATTAAAGCGTAATTTATTAAAACTGCTGTTTATTGATTATCCTTTGCTTATTAAAATAATCTTTATTACTGTTTTTCTTTATTGTTTAATTATCATGCTAGCCTTTTAGGCTCATTTTTTTAAATTCAGATTTCTTACTAAATTGAATTTTACTTTGCTTCAATTTCAAATCAATCAAACACCATTTTTTTAAAAAAAGGAATATTTTTATTATAAACAAAAGTGAAACTGGCTTAATCTTAGATCTTCAGATTAAGATCCAAGATTGAAATTCTTCGATATTGTGAATAGTTGAACATTTGAATTATATAATTTTTAAATGAACTCGTTATGTTGTACTAATAATTAAAGACCATTATAAAACAAGTCACAAGAATTATTACACTATTAGGTGTTATTATGTTGTAGATACAACCATAATTTTTATTTTTTCAATTTTCTATAAAAATTTTAACTTTCTTAAATCTAAAATTGCGAAGCGATATGTTCTCTTTGAAATTTTATTTTAAAGTGAAGAAGATTTATTTTAAAATGAAGTAAAGTTATAAATTGATATATCGATAGAATGAAAAACAACTTCAAACCTTGCTAACTTAGATAATATGTCATCTATGAAATATTGTTTACTCTCATTGAATATAAGTATGAATCAAGATATATGTGATGAATCATAATATTCCCATCAAGGCCATATTAGTAAAGATTTCAGAGATAATGTATTGACAAGTCTGCATGTCATCGTAATCAAAATGCATTCACCTACTATCGGGTTGAGTTAGGACCAAATCTTACCTAAATAATTAATAAATAAGTAGTAATGATAAATCTAATCTAAATAATTGGTTATCAGTTAATAAAAATAAAAGCTATTTCTCAATTTAATAAAGTGTACTTATTGCACAATTCCTTAATTACTGCATGAATATCATATTTTGTATGCTTACCTATTGCATCGTTAAAATAACACTCCTCGAGCATATCAATCAGTCTCTTTGTTTACTTGTTTTACTAAAAAACATTTTGTTTGTAGACCCTCTCCCTCCTCTTTGGACTCGTCGATAAATCAGATACATAATTCTATTTAAACAGTTTTTCTAGAATACAAACTGTATCAATACCCTTAAAAATACAAGTAATTGTTTTTTTAAAAAAAGTTTTATCATCAGAGACTTGATATTCTTGTTTCACTAGTTATATTTATCTTCTTTCATATAATTTCTTAACAAATTAAAAGTATTTAATAATCTAGGATTTTATAATTTCAGGATTTATTTTTTTGTTAAACTGCTGAACACTGGTGCTGCAAAGTTAATGGCAGGCCTTTATATGCTTTTTTTAAAGGGTGGGATACCAAAACTATGTGTAACACTTAAATGATGTTGAAAATTGGTGCTTTATTGGTGCTACTTTTTAAAAAAGTAATATTAGTTTAAAAAGTTATATTGCAGATGAAATACTTGTCATATAACTGAAAATAGTTAGTATGAAATGAATATTTTTGAGATGAATTCTCAACTCTGAGAACATTTTTTAATATTTTAGTGCTTTCATGGAATTTATGTTTCTCTGTCTTTTTATATAGGTTTTTGTGAAAACTTATTGATTCTGGAAAAACCCTTAGTTATTTTTGTTTCAAGTCAAAATCGGGATTGGAAGATGCGTTTCAGATATGAATATATATTACCCAATTTGATGCATTTTGCAAAGTGTTTCAATGAACATGGGTTTGATTTGTTCTGCAATTTGCTTGGTAAGTGGAGTAATTTTTTTTTCTCATTTAATCCTTAACATTGTATATTAAAAATGATTTAAGTTATTCATAAATTTACTTATTGTGCTTGTAAAAATTAATATTTATCATTATTCTTTATTTGTAGTATCATTTATTTTTTCTACTTTAAGAATGTCTATTAATTTAATGTGTCTTTATAAAAATCGAATGGTTGTGTAGCGTTTTGTTTTCATTCTATAAATTGTAATTGTTAATATTTTTTATCATTTATTATTTCTTCAAATTAAAATGAAGATTTAAATTGCTTTTGTCATAGAAAT
Organism: Argiope argentata; assembly: GCA_026289955.1. NCBI lineage: Eukaryota > Metazoa > Arthropoda > Arachnida > Araneae > Araneidae > Argiope > Argiope argentata. The sequence goes on along the minus strand of JAOUZG010019395.1, from coordinate 1,619,484 downwards.
CTAATGAATAAGAATAGATTTTCGTAAAGTTTTATTAAATATTATTATTAAATACATGAAAAATTTTATTGAAAGTTTCATGACAATTAAATGATTACACTTAATTAATTTTTAATATTTAATAATTATATTTCCATATGAAGAAAATATCAGCTTTGTTTTTACTATAATTGCTTGCCTAATAAAGTGGATCTTATATCATTGTATGGAGAAAACATTCTTTTAAATATGTTATTAAATCTGTGAGACATCAAATAAACAAAATTATAATTTGAAATTATCAAAAGTAACTACAAAACTTTATGGCACACATTCAGAAATATTTGGACTGTTAAAAAGGTTAAAATCTGATATGTCCATAGACAAAACATATTTGATCATTTCGCTCCTCAGGAGATTCATTCTGTTTCCACAATTCAGTTGCAATGCAATATCAAGAAAAATTGTTATTTCACACATCAAAAGAATCTCCTTCCCTGAGTGTGGATATTATTTCTCTGATGCTGGATGACCAAACATCTCTTTCCTCTTCTGGCCAAGGCTGAATTTTTTTTTTTGGGGGGGGGGTGTATTGAATTTTTAATTGCTGTTTAAAATTTGATGTAAACAAAGAAATGCATCACATTTGTATATCATTTCTCTCGCTATTTGCATATGTGCAGTTTGAGGTTTTTGCATATGTGTGGATAAGTGCAAAGTTAAAATCGATATTACAAAACTGTTTTTTATTTTTTATTTTGATGTGACTTTAATGCACGAAAACCTTTCATAACAATTGCTCTACAAAATGGCATAAATATCTCCAATATCTGTTTACTAATTCTGGAGTTTTGGGGGTTCAAACGTACAGATGATTTAACTTCATTTTATACTTTGTATAGATGTATATATTATTATGTCTTTTAGCATTGTCTTAATGTATTATTAGACAAGAATATTTTTACAAACAAATTCTAAAACAAAATAGCTTAAATTATTTATGATTTCTTTATCATCAATACATATTAAATTTATGATTTTATCTAATTGTTGATTAGATAAAATCAACAAATTTATTTTGAAATTTTTATATTATGCAGTGGACATTTTTAGTTTTTGCAATGGAAGTCCTTATGGAGAACTACTACAATTCTTTACCAACTCAGCACTGCATCAAGGTAGTGAGATTTTTCAGCTTATATATTGAAATAATTTTTAAAAATTGTTTATTATTTTCTGTTTTAATATAAAATTATATCTAGTAAAGCTCATTTTTTTTATTTAGTTAAATTTCTACACTTAGTTTTATTTGGTACTTGTTTTAATGGTTCACTGATCGCCTGACCGCGGCGGGGGCTCAAGTCTCCAGTAGATGGAACAGATTTAGAAGAGGCACTGCGGTCAGTATGAGGCATGCTCGTCTTCAAAAGTTTTGAGTTCCTACGTAAGCAATCACAGCAGTTGAGGAGGAAGGTGGACCATAACGAAGCAGAAAATCTCATTGGCTGTCAGGATAAAGAGGGAGGTGCAACAAGAAATGGGGCGTGTGCTCTGTTGCAGTTAAGATAGGAAAATTAAAAAAACTGGAATATATTGAGCATAAAAATTTAAAGAAGGATGCTAGGAGGTCTTTTAGTCCGAAGATTGTGTGAGTATTTAGGAATAGAGAAAGTTGCTTCATTTTCAATGGGAGTCAAGATTTTTATGAAATTTAATCGCGAGTTTTTTTGATAAAAATTTGAAGTGGAGGGTAGTCAAGGGCTTTATACATATTAGTATTTGATACATAACATTTACAGTTACAAAATCTTCAAATTAGATTATTTTATTGAACTTCAATAATTCTTAAATTGGACTTGGCAGCCTATCCCTAAACCGGACATGCATATGTTAAAATTGGATGCAAATAGGCAGTTTAAATAAGTATTTTTTTATCCCTAGACATTTTTGAGTTTCTAGATATTAGGGGATAGAATTCATGAGTTAGGTCTCGAAACTTGTTTTTAATTTAATTGAAATGGGCATGCAAGGAGAGTTTATTATTAAAATAACACCTAAATACTTGCATTCCTTAGAACAGAGGATAATTTGGTTTTTAATTTTGATGGGGCAGAATTCTTTATAAACATGATTTTTAGTAAACATGATGGCTTCAGTTTTGCTAGGGTTGATCTCAATTTTTCATTTTATGAACCAGTCTTTAAGCATTTTGAGGTGTCTAGTAATAGCTATTGAGATGAAATTTTGATTTTTGTTTCGGGCTAGTATTGCAGTGTACATGCAAAGCAAGGTATTGAATTGCCTAGGTATGTCATTGACATAAAGTATAATTCATTTTATTTATTCCTAATAATTCTTTTAATATGATTTTTTAAAAAAATAACTGCTAAGAAATAGGAAAGATTGGCAAAAATTTAGTTCTGAAATAAAATGTGCATATTATTTAAAGAAAATTAGTGTGAGATAAAATTTAAATTTGTACGTTATAAAGCCATCTGATGTCTAAGTGAGAATTGCCGAGAGTTACCAAATTTGGTGAATATTTATTTCTTGAGTAGTTAGAAACTGTTTTTAGGATTTTAAGAAAAAAATCATTCAATTTCTCTCTTAATAATTTTAGAGCAATTATTGCATAAAATTTGTCTCCCCATTTAAGACTTAAAAGAATTAGTTTTCCTGTGACATCAGTTTTATTTCCTTACAATTTTTCAAGAATTTTTTTCAGCATATTTTTCCTCTTATTTTACCACAATATTTTTTATTCTATTAATTACAGTGTTTTATTGTATTAGTTATCCATGTACGTAGCAATCATTTTATTTTGTCTGTAAATAAATATATATGTATACATTTGTAAACATTTTATTGTTGCTATAGTGAAAAGTAAATTTTAAAGGAGCATATATAAAGTTATTGAAATATTGTACTTTAATATTTCATTGTAAAGATTTAAACTCTCTTGAATATACTATTCTTTTAAAGTATGTAGTTAACAAAGTTTCAAGACAATTCATCACAGTGAATTATAATTAAATAGTGAACAACCAATATATTTTTAATTGCAAATTATTTTAATTTCATTGGTATTTTTAAATTTATTTAATTATTAATAATATTAATAATTTTTGTAGGTTCAAAGTTCCTTCAGGATTCTGCTGCTGTAGCTGTATTAAAATATATTGGTATTACAGACAAAGGCATACCTCCACTATTAAGAGATTGGTTCCTGAGGAATAAAGATAACCCCAAACTGGCAAACCTAGAAGATCTTTATTGTAGAAAGGTGATGGAATCTCATGATAGCATTTTATTATGGAATGATATTATAATTTTGTAAATAAAAATGGTGTATCAAATGTTATTTCTCACTGTGCATTTGTATTATTCATGTATATTTATGCATATAAATGGGTATATTTATTGGTAATTATGAAAATTTTAATAATTTTATGATATTTCACACTTTATTTCTGAAAGAGTAGTAACAATCTAAGAGCTTCTTTTCTACAAAAATCCTCAACAAATGTGGGATTCCTTCCCACTTGCAGAAGCATGGAAATGCTTTATGAAAGGTACTACATTGTTTTTGTTTTTCTTGTTCTATTTTTTTATGTATTAAAAAGGGAGTCTCAAAATTAAGGCATAATTAGAATCACTAGTGCAATGAAATGTTGGCAACGCTTTTAAAACAAATCATTTGATTTCTGATAGTTCAGGATTATTAAAAATGAAGCTTTACACATTAAAGCATTGTGTTAACGCAGCACTTGAATAAATAAGAAATACAGTGTTTTCTTTAAATTATATTTTTATTAAAATCATTTAGTACTCAGAATAGAGTTATGCATAAAATAACAAATAGGACAAATGTTCTTCGTGGTTTTGCTGGCATATACCATTCTTTTCATGACCATTTTGCATAAATAAGGCTGAATTTCATTGATTCGCCATTGAAGTTCCTTCTTCAGTACGCGTGCACTTGTGGGTTTGTTGACACAGACCTTTGACTTTAAATAACACTTTATAAAGAAATCCAATGCTGATGAATCACACGATCTCGAAGAACATTTCTCAAATCTTCAAACTGTGCCTGCCAGACTTTCGTTATATTTGAAACATTGTCCGGCAATGAAAACTCATTGCTCTATTTTGCAACACTCTATTTTTACTAACTTAAAGTAACAGCTGTAATGGGATTTTTAATAGTCTTTACGTTAGTTTACTTAACAAACAATGTCACATTCAAATCTTGCTTTAATTTTGGGACACCCTATATACATGTGGTTTAGATATTTGTGATAATCTTACGTATAGATCTTAAAGTGCCTTCCTTATCAAGTGTCTGAAACTGTGTAAACCAAAGGCAGTCTTCTTAAAAGAACAGTTTTAATAATTTTTAAAATATTTATTTGTATCTAAATTGTTAATCTGCAACTGTATTATTTAGAAATTTCATATGTTTGGTATGTATATCTTCGCATATTTTTTCCCTGTTTCTTTGTAGAAAAAAATATTTTATTTTATTTGTAAAAAGTAGAAATTTCAATCCTAATAAATGAATCCAATTTATATTAGAGAATATAATTTTTCTTGAGTTCACCAGCAAAAAGAAAAAGAATGAAAGATTGAAATTTCAACTCTGAATCTTCAATAACTATACAGTCCATATTGAAACAAAAAGAAATTATTTTATTTGTTTACTCAAATAATTTTAATAGAGACATATATCAAGATAGCAACTAAAATATAAAAGAATAAATGGAATGAATAATAATATTATTCCATATTCTATTTCATTAGGTCTGTTAAAATGATTTCAGTGGCAGCTTTTTTTTAAATGTGATTTTTAAAAAAATCCTTGAGCAAATATTTTCTGTAGTAGGGAAAAAATATTGTCTGTTCGGAAATCTGGAAAAAGTTCTTGTATTTACAAATTGTTTATATATATATATATATATATATATAAAATTAGATATATAAATATATATATATATATATATATATATATATATATA
>JAOUZG010019395.1:1569666-1598327 GCA_026289955.1 Argiope argentata | reverse complement strand
ACACACACACACACACACACACACACACACACACACACACACACACATCGTGCTTTATTATAAGTAAAGATAAATTAATTTAGAGACAAAAAAATTGGAAATTTATATCAATGAAATATGAAACTATTTTTTAAAAATTAGATACAAAGTTTGATCAAAAACATAGTCATGTAGCATTTATAATAATGAATTTTGAAATAATTTTTTAAAAATGAATAAAAGGTACCATAAATTTATTTTTATACACTATGAATTAATTTAGAGACAAAAAAAAATTGTATGCAAAAATTGTATGTTTATAATAATAGATAATGAAACTATTTTTTTAAAAATCGAAGACAAAGTTTGATGACATTTATTATTATTTGCTACAAAATTATTTAAAGACAAAAACTAAATTATATAAAAAGCATCTATGATATTGAATTCTGAAATGATATAAAGAAAAAAAAATCGAATACAAAGTTTCATAGTATTTATAATATAGAATTATGAAATTATTTATATAAAAAAAAGATCGAATACAAATTTCTGTAACATTTATAATATTGAACTACAAAATTTCAAAACTGTTTTTTTCCTTCTTTTTTTGTATAATTTTTCTGTTAACTGAATATGCAAATATTTCCAAAATGTATTAATAACATAATAGTCAAGGTGATTCCACAGTCAATTAAATAGTAAAATTTATTTCTGGTTTTCATTGAAAAGTAACTTATACTGTTCTATTCCCAGAATAAACTCATCTGAAAAAAGCCCAAATATTTTTGTGCTTAGATGTAAATATTTTTTTAAACTCAAATAACCAAAATTCCACTCCGCTTATTGCAATTGCAAGTCTTACTTTATTTATTAATAAAAAACATACGAAAATATATTATTCTTTTATTCATTCAACCATTTCCTTTTAATTTTTTAGATGTATTTTAATTGTAATTTTAAAATAGCATCAATATAGCATTCGTTATTGAAATTTTAACTATTAAACTATAATTACATGAAACTTGTTATTTCTAACATGCCTACTGGCTACTGATTTTGTTGTTAAAAATGATAACAATTAAAAGGAAATAGGTACTTACATATTAGACCGTCGGCGCCAAAAGTTTGTTAACTCATTGGTGTTAAAGGTTTATTAACTCATGCAAATTTGGCAGTAAATAGTCGATGCCAACGAAACAAACAAAACACGACAGTTAAGGTTTGAACAATATTTGAAATAATGGCTGTTTTTTGCCATTATTGGCTGTTTAGCAACTGATTGGCGATGCCTTCAAATTTGACTATAAAGTTGACGCTCTAAAACGTAAGTACCAGGAAATGACATATTAAATTTCTACATACTTATAAATTACAGTTTTAGTTAATCTAAGTGTTAGATAAGTCTAAGTTTAGTTAATCTAGTCTTAACTCAATGAACGGTAGTTACAAAAACTTTGGTACTTCTCTGTCAGCCGGGAAGGTACAAGAAACTTCAGTAAACATTATTCCGACTGTTGCCAATCCGGATTTATGTTTGATAAATGATTTAATCATTCATTTGTGTATATACTACGATTTTAATACTAAAAAGGTGAAAGGATTTGTGATTTGAAATTTTTAGTTTCACGTGTACGTTGTATAGAGAAAGTATAAAATTAGTCTAAAAATTCGAAGTAGAGATTCTGATGAATCTTTAATTTTTAGACTTCCCTGAGTTAAAAAAACACATTTTAGGAAAATGTTTGTCCATCTATCTGACTGTAGCATTTATAACTAAAAAATGCTTTGAGCTAGGCAGTTGAAATTTGGTATACGGATATTTACATTAAGTTTGTAAAATTTTGTCAAATTTTTAGTAAAATCAATTCAAAAGAAGTCCGTCTATCCAACTGTTCTAATACAAACTAACACGATAACTCGAAAACAAAACGAGCTAGAAAGTTAAAATTTGGTACAAAAATTTAACATCTATTATGCCAAATAATGTCACATTTTGAGCCAAATATACCAATGAGTTGATTATCTGTTAGTCTGTTATTTCAGAAATATGTAATTGTGGTCGTTCAGAAACCCACTGACTTAAATATATTGTTACAAGCGGGAGAGCAACGTGGAAGCACGTCGAAGTTGGAAGTGTTTGACGGGGAGTTACTTGCCCGCCGGGTTGGTTTGAAGAAATGTATAGTCATTCGTGATCATTCGTGAAGCGCCGCGTTGCTTCGCGTGCTTTTGAGCGTGCGCGCTCGGCTATATAAGGGATGAGTAGCCGTAGTTTCGGCAGTTAGTTTATATCTCTTCGGAAGAGAAACGTCTCGCTAAAGGATTATTTTTCTTGCTTGTTATAGGTGAGCTGTGTTCACATTTGCTGTTAACGTTGTATTATTGAGCTCGCCGTGATTTACTGCTGCTGTGCTATACGATAGCTGTTTTGCATTATGTGTTTATTGTGCGTAAGGTTTGCATTTACGCTGCAAGTGATTGTTGACTGTTGGGTTGTGTTTATCTGAAGTTTTACTTTATCAAGTTATCCTGTAAATATTTGTAAACAGATGTAAACAAATTTGTTTGTGCAGTCTTCAAATAAGGTCCATTCAATCCGACCACACTATGCTAAAAACGTTACAATATCAAGTTTCGTAAAGAATTCTGTGACTACAGGTGAAGTTTTGTGTCAAATGTTGTTTCAATCGGTTAAGAAAAACGAATCTAAAAGACAAATTCAATTTTTGGATGCTATCACCGCCTACTGGGATTATTTACCAAATAATTCGCCTAGGAGGAGACAGCAGATTCAGTAGAAAGGCTAATTTCAATTCCAAATGTGACGTTTCGTAACCGCAATGTCAAAAAAGGTTTCTCTGGCATGACAAGATTATTGTAAAGTTTTTGGGAGAATAATCTCTCTGGTTTCATGATTTTTCTAATCAGTCAATCAATAAATGACACAATGCCTTTATTGCCATTTAGTTTAAAAAATCTGTTGTGCTGTGATAAGAATTTTCATCAAGAGATGAACCTTTTTCATCTAGTTATTTCATTCGATTTTACAGGGGTAACTAAGCGCACCATTTAAAAAGTTCATTTGGACAAAGTTCTTTTCAAACGCTTCACATATTTTATTCTATGTATCAAATACGTATTCCTTATCCTTGAACCATCTAAATTTCTGTCTGAGCGTCCCGTATCGAAATGTCCAAAATCATCTGCGTAAATGAAATTGAAATGCTAGTTTTTTTTTTCTTTACAGAGAATCAAACTGTTCAATAGATTTCCTTCATATTTTTTTCACAAATTTTAGAAATCATAAGGAAGTTATTTTGTGACATTTAATAAAATAGTTTATTATTAGTTAAAAAAATAAACAGCCTTGTGCATCGAAACGGGTATTTTCTATAAAGCTAAAGTTCGCTTTCTTGATCGAATTTCAGCATTCGATTTTGGAACTCACTTCGAGAGGACCTAGCAGGAAAAGGACATATTCATGATTGTGCCCTTCGAACTGTCAAAGCTGTCACAGCATTTTTATTTTTTAGCGTTAGAAGATACGGAGAAAATATTGTAATATTCAAAGAATTTGATCTCGGATTTTTTGTCAAAGCTCCGAATTTCAAATCTCTCTGAATTCGAAAAAAAACCTTTTCTAATTGTATATTTGTTGATATGCCCGTAAGACATTCAGTGTCTCTGTCTGAATACGATAACGCAAAATCGCTGTGATGGAAAAGGATGAAATTTTGCGTTCGGTCTTGAGACCAAATTTGTGGATTTCTATAGCAATTTGAGCGAAAACCTTTTTTAAAAAGTCTGTCTGTGTGTCCGTTTGATCACAAATAAATCTAATCTTTTTTCATTATATTTTACTTAATTTTTATAAAATATTTTGAATTATTATAATAAAGGTTTAATAGAAGATTTTAAAGGACAAATTCAACATTTTATTATAAGTTAATTAAAATTATGCTTTTTTTGGCATTACGCCAACATAAATATATAATGTTCTATCATATATTTATTTCATATGATTATTATTGAAAAATGGTTCTTTGAATTGAATAAAATTCAATTTTTGTTATTCGGAAATTGATTCAAAATTTAAACAGTTGCTCTTAATGGGCAATAGAGAGTCGAAAATCATAGATGAACATGGCTACCTTTATAATTGATGTTGAAAACACGTATTTCAATGGACATTAGCGGTGTTTAACTAAATTTATTATTAATCATTTTGAAGTCATTATTTTTTTGTCGGCTAAAAATGAATATTTTACAGTCTTAAAAATCTGATAATAATTCTTTTTTCTTAGTAATAAAGCACAAAAAAATGTAAATGTTTCCGAATATTAAAATATTTTGGGGGCAATTTGTTATTGATCAAGAAACTGCTTGCTTTAAAAACTTTGTTGTGCTAATGCTTTCTATCGTTTGCAAATTCATTTTAATTAAAAATGAAATCGCAAACAATATAAATATATCACTCAATGAAATATTTTACTCAATTCTTTTTTAACATTTAAAGTTAATCTCTTGAAAAGTGATTGCTTACAGAAGTACTCGGATATTGAAAAGGTTTTTATTTTTTTGTATATTACGCATTTTTTGAAATGTAAGTAATGTTTTAATGAAACATTTTATAGCAATCAATCAAACCATTAATTTTAAATTAATAAAAAATGCAAAGTAAAATTCATACAAAGTAATTTCTTACAAAGAAAAATTGAAGATATCACTTTATTTAAAATATTCAGTAGCTAAGATTTTTTTTATTTTTCACAATATACGAATTGGTGACTGTGTATTGTCGCATGATTTACAATTTTTGAAGCTCATTCGTTATTCTTTTCGAATTAGGGAACTCTAATGGCTTTGATTTAATGCTAACTTATTTTAATTTTTAAGCATTTTCAATTTATTTGATATTTTTATGTTTGTAAAAGTAAAAGTTTCTAATCTAGATTTTTAGATAACAAGGAATTTTTACTTGTATTTTTAGGAGTTGATTATCATTTAATCATTAATTTATTAAATTCTCTTTATTGTCATCAGTGACGATATTTGAAAACTTTTGAAAAGTAAATGATATGTAGATGAAAAAAGAAATATTTTAGTAAAAATAATTATTAGTACATTAACTAGAGTTCTTAAAACCTGGTCATTTATGAGTTTTATTGTATTTCCCTATATTTATCCGCAGGTGATCTATGATTTTCATTCTTCTTTATGTAGATAATATCATGAAAAGGAATTTTTCACGGCATAATTTTAAATGGGATTCTATGATTAAGATTGGATTCAATTTATTTCCATTGATTCTAAAAAATTTATGAAGAATTTCAATTTTCCTTTGTTACTAAAAAAATCCTTTCAAAGTCTAATAACACTTCAAACGAAAATTTTGAATAATTATGGTGACCATTTCTAATTTTGTTTTAAAATTGCCGAATGAAATTCGTCTTCAGAAAAATGTAATAGGCAACTTTTAGTTCACAAAAGAGCAAATTAATCGTCTGCTTAAAATATTAGTTTTCTGTGAGAAAACTTAATTTAGAATGAAGTGAAATAAACTTTCGTAATTGCATTTCAGTTTTTAAATCCGTTTGTTTCATTTCCAATTCATCAAACAAAAGAAAAATCATAAAACTCCAATTTATTTCTGTTCAATTCTCGTTGAAGAATTGTTGTAAGAAAATAAATTCTTTCTTCTATTTTTAATTCAGAGTTAATAATTCTTAATAGGTTTAGGGAACCTTTAATAAACAGATTCTTAATAATTCATCTCCGTTTTAATGATTCGTTTAGCAGTTTTAAATGCAACGAAAACTAATTGCTTCTGATTATTTTACCTCAATTATGAGTTTGATGAAACTTTATTGGAAACAAAGAATATATCTTTTCGAATTTGTTTAGTGTGTTAACGTAATTTTCTTATTTGAATGCGAAAACAAGAAAATAATTATAGGAGTATTGATTGGATGATTTGAAGAGCAAATGCAAAACCCCTGCTGTTGTTGAAACACATGAGTTTAGAAGCATTAGTATTAACACTTGCTCGGATATATTTTGGAATTATGCATAGTAAATTCCTGATTAGATAGAGAAAGAGCAAGTTATTATAAGGTATCACGGAAGTGTTTTTGAAACAATATTGTTAAAGATTTGAAAACAGAAAAAAAAGAAAAGATTGGAAGAGAACAATAAGCAGACCTGCCAGGTCTTCAACTGAACTACATAACGTAACGCCATCCTGTGTCCCCGCTGCCTATAATGCTAAGTTATCTAACCAGTTGGATGTGCACAAGATGGGAGGGAAAAAATAAGTGTGGAGGGGAATCTGCACTTTTGAGGGGCTTTTTAAGTTATAATTTTGGTTGATTATCACAAGGGGAATTCTTGTATAGCTACTGTAGGTCTTGAAGAGGTCTTGGTATTTATGAATGAGGTTTACTATGGAGTGGATTTTGCGGCGTGAAAGAGTATTCGATGCCACCGCGTGAAAGGGTATTTGATGTATAGGTATGTCGGGAATGGGCAGTGTCCAGTGAAGAAAAGGACATTCGCTCTGTCCCAGTTGACAGCGTAGCGAGAAACTTTCGGTGTTACGTTAAATGTGGAACGACCTGTTTCGCCTTCTTCCCATTCCTTTTGCCATCTTGTCATCGTATCGGTTTGGAGGATGTTCTTCAGATGAAATCTTGGAAGCTTCATTAGATTCCGATCTTCATTCGCACTAGCCGCTGTTTTGGCTAGTTTGTCCGCCGCTTCATTCCTATCATAGCCTACACGTGCCTTGATCCATGAAATTTCAATATGAGGATTTGCCAGAAGAAGGGAGAAGGTATCTCTTGCTAATTGGCTATTAGATTTTGAAGAGCTTGAGGCCTGTACACTTGCTTTATTGTCGACATAAATAGTGATTAGATCGGATGTAGGAAGAGAGGTTGCGTAATTCACTGCTCTATTGAGTGCTAGGAGCTCAGCTTGGAAGACCGTGTTTTCTTTCAATAGGCTGCTTGACCACTGGTGTATAGTGACTGCATCTTGCATGACACAACTGAACTTCAGAAGAAAGACCGAGTAGCAGTTTGAAGAAGCAAGATTCAAAAGTTTGGATTATCGGCCGGAACATGTACTTATGGTGAGACAACAGTACTGTGAAACATGTTTCTCAGTAGTCAGGTGTTATCATTTCAATTCAGTTCAGTATTTTGTGACTAACTGATAGCGTTTCCATGCATTTCATCAAAATAACGCTCACTTATTGATCCTTCGACATTACAAACAACGTTTTATATTGTTACGTTTTTAGCGTAGTGGGTTCGGATTGAATGGACTTTACTTGAGGACAGCACAAAAAAATTCATTTACAGCTATTTACGGTTATGTACAGGATAATTCATAGAGTAACAATTTCAGATAAACACAATCCAGCAGTAAACAGTCACTTACAGAGTAAATGCAAGCTTTATGTACAATAAACATAGTTTTCAAAACAGCTATCGTATAGCATAGCAAACAGTAAATCACAGCGAGCTCAAATATACAACGTTAACTGCAAACGCAAACAAGCTTACTAATCCGCTAGTCTAGCGAAACGTTTCTCTTCCGAGAGAGAGGAAAAACTACCGAATGCGGTAGCCCGTCTCTTATATAGCCGGGAGAAAGCGCCGCGAGGCTTCGGAAATCACCGAGAGAAATCCATCGGCTGCCAGACTATTCCTTTCGCCAAACCAACCTGGCTGGCCAAAGCTCTGTGACGTCGTCGCCAATTGCTCTCCTTTCCCCACTTTCAGCGACGTTCGCTCGCTTACAAGAATATTTTAATGAATATTTAAAATGAATATTTCAAATAGCATGTTAATATATTACATATACCTTACTTATATAGTATCTGCAATCAAATTTGTTTCTACAACTTTTCTAATTTGATAATTAAATAAATTCCTAATGAATCAATTAATTCAATATCGATATCCTTTGTAAGGATTTTTTGAAACCTGATTTTAATATGCCCTATTGTTTACAAGAATTTAAAGACTAAAAATCTGAAAATAAATGAAAACAAAAAATATGCTTCAGCAAAAAAATGTCATTAAGCACTACAAGTTTGTGCAATTTTTTTTCAATTTGCCTTTATTTAAATATTTTATATTTTAATGCTATCTAGAAGCAGAGGTCTGACTTAACGAATTTCAAGATTCCAAGATATTCGAAAGGTCGAGGGATTTTTAAAAAAGAAATTTAGGAAACCGAAACACGTAGAAAGATTCTGCTTCGACAACCATGCCATTTTCATGCACGGAAACAAACAGGGAATTTCTCCTGATTTCGTTTCCCTTCCCTTGCTTTGTCATCGTTGTTGTCGTCAAATGTCGCAACTGGAAATTCTGAACATTCAGCAAATCTGTGTGTAGAGGACGTACTGAAAGTCTGCAGTCAGTAGAGAGTAACGCATCGCTCAAGAAGATTAATCAGGATTCTTCTTTTAAAATGGCAATGTTTGCATGAAGGACGCTATCTATGAATTGGGTCAAACGCCATATGACATATATGTCAAATATCGTTCAAAACGCTCTATAGAGCAAACATATGGAGGTTGAGCTGGCGAATTTATCTTACAGATATAGTTTGGTTATTGGAGACCAACTCAGAAAATAATAGTTAGAATTATAATGATATTTTTCATTGAACATTAAATTATTCTTTGAAATAACATCCTGGCATAGTATTTGAAAAAAAAAAAACTTTTTTTTTTGCATTATGTTAACACTTTAATGACCGTTCACAAACATATGCGATAACTGGAGCAATTCTTAATGCATATTCGCACAACATTTTTGTGCCGTAATCAGAACAATTGTTAGACCTTTCACACAACACGAACTGTTATAACTAGTGCAACTATAAGTGTCCGTTTCTACATCACGTACATGATAATCAAAAAGGTTCACACAAGTTGCGTATGATTACCGGAACAACTGATTGCTCCCGTTCAATACAACCAGTAAGTGATAACTGGAACATTGGTTAGTGTCCTTTCACTCAACTTGTGTGTGCTAATCAAAACGGTTAGTGTCCGTTCACACAAGTTGAGTATGATTACCGGAATAACTGATAGTGTTCGCTCAATACAACAAGTAAATGAATAACTGGAACAATAGTTGGTGTCCTTTCACTCAACTTGTGTGTGATAATCAAAACGGTTAGTGTCCGTTCACACAAGTTGAGTATGATTACCGGAACAACTGATAGTGTTCGCTCAATACAACAAGTGAGTGATAACTAGAACAGTAGTTGGTGTCCTTTCACTCAACTTGTGTGTGATGAGCGGAATAACTGCTAGTGTCCTTTCATACGACACATGTGTGATGACCGGAGCAACTATTAGTGTCCGTTCTCACAACATGCGAGAGATAATCAGAACAACTGTTAGTGTCCGTTCACATAACTTGTGTGTAATAATCAAAACAACTGTTAGTGTTCGTTTCATACAACATGTCTGTTAAAACCGGAACGACTGTTAAAGTCTATTCAAACAATATGTGTGTTATAACTGGAACAATGATTAGTGTTCGTTCAACAACATTTGTGGATAATCGGAACAATGGTTAGTGTCTGTTCACTCAACATGCGAGAGATAATCAAACAGCAGTTAGTTTCCTTTCATACAACATGTATGTGATAACCAGAGCAACAGTTAGTGCCGTTACACACAACATGTGTATGATAAACGGAACATCGGTCAGGATCATTTCACTCAACATGTGTATGATAATCAGAACAACTTCCTTGGAGATAAAACACTGCGTAGTTGGACAGTCTTTAAAATGTTAGAATTGAAAACAATAAGTTTTTGAATGATTTTTTTCGTATTGTTTTCTTCTAATTTGAATAAATATTTAAATATGTTTATTATAATGTGACGAAATATTTTATTATACTATGATGAAATGAAAATGAAAGGACATGTGGTTATCACATACATGTTGTATGAAAGAATTTTTATTGAGATGCTATTTTCAATAAGCAGAATTTTAATAAAAACTTTTAAAATAGACATTTTCAGGTAATGCTCGGTTCTTTAAATTGCAAAACAAACAATTTTAAATTTTTTTAATTGCCAGTTTTGCAATTTAGAGGCATATATATATTTAGTTCATTAAATCAGTTGAAAACAGGAACAGAAATTGAATCAATGTTTATTCTTGAAATCATCATCTAAATAAGCTCTTAAAGAGAATGTTTCATAATCTCTAAAGGAATATTCAGCAACTTAAAACGAAAATTTCATAAGGATTTTTAAACATGAAAGGAATAAAGAGTTCAGACTCATTCTCCAAAGCCAGCCAAACTCGAAAGCCCCAATAAATCTTCAATCTTCGAGCAAAAGCGACGTTCCCAGCCGTACTAATTAAGCGGATCCCCAAAACTCACGTGTTGAAACCCCGATTTGTTACCATTTTATCCCCTCTTTATTTTTGCCGCTTTTGTCCTTGTTTTATCACATTGGAAGGAGGGACAACTTTGCTCCGATGGCTGCTAAAACGAGAACGGATTGCTGGGACAAGTGTTGTTAGCCTTTCTTTGTCGTAGTTCTATTAGAATGGATAGTCAAATCCGAGTATTCTAAAAGATAAAAAAAATGTAATTGATGAGGTTGTGTACAGCCTATTGAATGTCTAAGTACTTTAACCTTTCGGAAGAAATAACGCCGCTACAATTAAGACTTTTTGAAGAAAATAATCCGCATTTATCGGAAAATAGATGCGAGTGATAGGACAAGTTTCGTTAAAAAAAGTAATATAAAAAAATTAAGTCAATTCCTACTAAGGTCAAGAAAGAAATTTTTTATTTTAGTTACTTTTTATGGAATAATTACAATTAATATAAATAATTTATCAAAAATTATACTTGGCCCCAAAAAATCAAGTTAATATTTGATGAAAATAAGTCAGAAAAGACTTAGAACTCTATCAGAACACACTAAATACGCGCTGAATTTCCAAAGCCAATTGAAGTAACGCAAATGCTTGGATTTTCTACCCCGGTTGGCGTAACGCAATGCAAACTAGAATTTTTTAATTTTATTTATTCTGTATTAGTTTAATTCAGAGGTAATTCAAAATGAATCCAAAAAAAAACTATTAATTAACAATGCTTAATTTTAAAGGCATCAAACATAAAGAAAATAAACAAAATCGTTTGGAATAATCGACTGAAAACAGGTTAAGCCCTGCCTCATTAGTATGGGGGAAAAACCAAACTGAATTCGTCGCTTATTTGGCGTTGGGAATATGAAGATCTTTGGCGAGAAAGGTAGTTTTTAATTAATTAATAAAAAATTAATGAATTGATGTTTAAAAAACTGCATTAGCATTAAGAGTCATTTACTCTACATTTAAACGAATGTATTTGAACTTGAGTGGATGAATAAAAAGTATTTTATTAACGACGGAAAATTTCTCTAAGATATATAAAGGATGAGTGTGAACTAATAGTAGGAATTGAAGAAGTAATTAATTAATTAATATTTGGAAAGACTGTATTGTATTAAAATCAAGTGTCATCCACTAAAAATTTTAAAAAATGTATTTGAACTTGAGTGGATGAATAAAATGTATTTTATGAAGGTTTGAACATTTGAATAAGATATGTGTAGGGAGAGTGTGAAATAATAGTAAAAATGGATAAATAGATATATTTTTCCACACTTAATTTTTTTACTCAATTTAAATAATATTGTTACGTTTTTAGCGTAGCGGGTTCGGATTGAATGGATTTTATTTGAGGACAGCACAAACAAATTTATTTAAAACTATTTACAGAATAATTGATAAAGTAAAACTTCAGAAAACACAATCCAGCAGTCAACAGTCACTTACAGCCTAAATGCAAGTCTTACGCACAATAAAAACAGACTGCAATAGATAGATGCTATAGATAGCAAAACAGCTATCGTATAGCACAGCAAACGGTAAGTCACAGCGAGCTCAATAATACAACGTTAACAGCAAACGTAAACACAGATCAGTAATCCTCTAGTGCAGCGAGACGCTTCTCTTCCGAGAGAAAATTCTCAAGTAATTGCCGTAACTGCGGCAATTCGTTCCTTATATATCCAAGCGAGCGCGTGGAAACACGCGGAGCTTCATAAAAAATCCAACGGCTACCAGACTATTCTTTTCGCAAAATCAACTCGGCTGGAGCCAAGCTTTTTCACAGCCGTCGCCATCGCCTTCGGCGAGTTTCTGAGGCGTTCGCCCGCTTTTAACAATATTATTTTTATTTATTTAATTTTAAAACCTAACAGATGAAGTATTATTAATTTTTGTCGTTTTCTAAAAAGATATTATTCAGTAATTGTTAAAATTTTAAAAGAAACAGGGATTGCTTTATTAACTCTTGTTATTGTAATCTTATGCAATTTTATTGATTAGAGAAGTGGCAAAACCATATGCCAATCAAGAATTACTGACAACTGTTCTTTAAAAGCGTTCTCAGTTGTATAAAAGAGTTTATCTCATAACATATAGCTGACAACAGCAACTTTTTAGTTTCAAAAAGTAGTTTACAAATAAAAATTAAAAAATGTCTATGATGAATTCCATCTTTATAAAAGATACCAAAAAAAACATTTATTTGCTACTCGTCTTAAAAACTGTTTAAAAATAATTATTCATATTTGAAGAATAAATTGAATCCCTTCATTTCATAATCTGGACAATTTGTAACTACAATCTAATTAACATTCTATTATTTGAACGGCACGGTGTTATCAAGATTTTTCAAATTCTTAAGTGAAGATTCTAATAAACAAGAAGGGGAATTCATTCCTTAAAAATTTACATAACACCTTACTCCAAAGTAATTCTATCTCGAAAAATCTGCATTTTATTCTTAAAGTCCATTACTGGGCAGAAAAAAAATCTGCATTATACTTGTTTGATTGACAGATTGAAAAGAGAAGCTTCTAGCCATTTCAGAATTCGAATGTACTTTTCTTCTTTAATTTCCAAATGCAAATGTCTTCTTAGAATACCCTGCTCGTAAGAATTTTGAAAGGCACGAGTGCTGCAAGAAAAGACAAAAAGAAAAAAAAAGAAAATTATTATAAAGAAAGGAAAAAAATCTAACTTTTAGAACATTTCTGAAAGCCTTACTTACAAAATGTTCTACGAGTCACTGAGCTTCTTTAAAAAAAAGCACGCCTTCACACAGGAAGCAGAATGAATTATTACTGAAGGAGATGGGAAAAAAATTCTGTCATCTTTTTGAGAAGCGCGAATAAGAACATTGAAAAAATTGTCTTTGAATGAGAGGGAGAACTTTTGCAGAAACTCTCACTGATTTTTTTTTTCCACGCTAGATTCTTTCTACTCTCCGTCCACCCCCCACTTTTCAAAGTCATTTCGGAGTCCCTAAATAAGTGACTTTAGATTGAATTTCTTACAACAATTTCGGTTAATCAACAATTAATTTGTTTAGCTATTTATTGAACCCGATTAAGATTTCTTTTTTTTTTTTGGTAAGGGCTCATAATTCAAGAAATTTGCTATTCTGAATTATGAGCCTTTACCAAATTTGGGAAATTTTAAATTATTTCGTGCTAAAATATAATTAGTTGCATTTCTAATACAAATGCAATTAATTTAAATGAAATATTTCAAATCATGTTAAACATTTTAAAAATATTGTAAAATATTCCATGTTGTAGCATGTTCCAAATTATGAATTCATCAAATTTTATGTCTTCGTCTATTTTAAATGAAAGACTTCTAGTTAAAAATTGATAATTAGTGATAAAAATATTAAATTATTCCAAAATATTACCAAACGATAATGAGTATAACGGATATCGTAATGGAATAAATTAAGCAAAATGGATAATATTGTAAAATATGTCCGAAATACACTTATTAATTTATTTTAATGACTAAAACACATATTTATTGTTAACTTTTCCTAGATTTTATGCTTTTTACATTCAGATGTAAGTGACGAATCTGATAAAAAATGTAACTGAATAACGTTTAGGTGAATGGTATTCTTTCAAAATGTTCACACTTTGCCAGGGGTAGGAGTTTGTTATCTGATATGAAATTTAGCGCCTAGCGGACTCAAATATACGGATAATCTTTAGAGGAATTCGAATTTTGAGCACTCCGACCATAAGGTGTATTTCAATAAATGAAGATGCACTTAATGTAAAAATAAAAATTCCAGGTTAAAATGGAAACATGGTTGTAAATTAAAACAAACTTTTTCAGAACCTGTAATATTCATTATTTCTGAAAAATAATAAGAAGAAATACTAAATTTTATATAAATGCCAACATAAAAGAATAATAATCAAAAAATGTAATTTCATGTAGTAAAAATATTTACTAGGAGTTTTCTTATATACAAAAAATATATAAGGAATTAATATTTAATAGCTATTTTTCTCTTTGATTGCCATAGCATCTAATTCATAAGATATTAACATCTAATGAAGATATTTATCGTATTTGAAATCGTATCCGATCAGGGACAAATCATCTGTCTGTTCGTACTTTCACACGTGTGTAAATACAACTCAAAAACGAATAAAAATAAATGAAACTTCTTGAGTGATTTCATAGCTACAGTAGTACAAATTTTGGTTTGTATTGGTTGGTAAAATGGTATACCAAATACAACGTGCGCTAAAAATTCGTGTTAACAAAAAATAATTAATAGCTTGGCATTTTGTAGCTACCTTGAATTCTAAAACCTTATTTATTTAAAGTTTAAATAGCTTCTATCGGTCATTTTTAATAATTTTTTCAATGAAAAAAAAATCAAATGTTCACCGAGCATACTGAAATTTTTTTTCAAGTACTATTTAAATTCATTTTTTTAATTTACACAAATTTATTGCGTATTCTGCACGCATTTTGTGTTCTAGTTTATAATTGTGCATAGCTATTCATAATTATGTATATGCTTATTCATTTATTGTCTACCTTCAGTCAGTTGCTAATTTTTTTTTCAAATAGGGTCTTTCATAGCTATTGTCTACAAACGGCATTCGAGTACAGGCACATTTACAGGATAATTAACTAGAAAGTTTTGGGAGGACCACCATATTAGTTAGTGTACAACAACATGCAATATTATAAAATGAAAATTTTAGCATTACAATAACATTTAATTAATTTCCTTTCAGGTTTTAGTATTTTTCTAAAAATAAATTTCTGATACACAAGATCATTTATTGTTATGATCTTAAGGGGAAATATACTAAAACAGTCTATAAGATTCACCTTTTTAAAGTTTTATTATTTAAAAATCCTCTCAACATCAGCTTTATCTATTTATTTTATGTTATCACTCAAATAAAATCTCTATCTTATGTTTAAACTGATACCATCGTCAACTCCAAGAACCCCTTGATGTCCCATCTAAAAAACGCCCTGATAATTTTTATAGAAGCTTAAAAACAGTCTTTCTTTCACTAATGATGCCAGAAATTATTCTATTGGAAAGAAATGAAAAGAAATTTTGATCCTAACCGGGATTTTTACGAACGCTGTGTTAATTAGATTAAGCCGTTAATTCGAGAATTTCGGCAAACATCGAGGAAACAATCTCGTTAATGTAATGAATTCAAGTTGAGAAGTCCTCACTACATCGGCAAAATTGTATCAGGATAAACCTAGATGACGCAATTAAATTGATAGTTATAATTAGTCAGAAGGTTTGTCTCCTTTATTTTTATAGTATTTTCATAAACATTTTTTTGTGGTATGATAGATAATAATCTTTGTAATTAGATAATCAAGATTTAAAACAATCTCGGTTGGGATGTTTGAAAATTGTCAAACACTAATCGATTCGATAAAAAAAAAAATCACTTTTCGGGGTAAAGCAAACACACTTGATCTTGACATTTCGTCTGTGGATAGTGATAATGGCATATTTTTTAGAACGAAATTAAAGATTTCTCTTTTCAATACACATCAGTTTATTGCTATTTAAAAAAGCAACATCTACTTGCGGATTGAAGCATATTTTAATCCCCTTTTCACATTTTTTCAATTTCTACTATTAGCTCTCTCTCTTTATATATATATATATATATATATATATATATATATATATATATATATCTATATATATATATATGTATATATATAACCTTGTTCTGTACTTAGAATAGAAGAAATATAGTAATCGTCAAAAAAATCAAAACTGGTGATTTCGAATTCCATTACGAATTTCCACATTTTAAAACTTTCTGAGCTCAAAATATACATTTTTGGTAAATTTCCATCTGCTACCCTGTGACGACCCAAAAAAGTTTTGAGCTAGATTTTTGGAATTTAGTATTTAGCTTTAGTATTAAATTTGTGAATTTTCTTTTTCAAATTTTCAACAAAATAGGCTCAGAGAAACTCTGTGAGCCCAGTGGCTCATTTATAATAAAAATAATTGCAAAAGGAACACAAATGTTGGTACACAAATTGAGCATCTATAGTGTCAATACCCACCAAATTTTAAAACAAATCCATCGCCTGGTTGACTGTCCGTTAGTCTGTACTTTCAGAAATATGTAAATGCAATGACTTAAATTTATTAAATTTATATGAGTTTTATGGCTATTTTTGTTTCTTATGGCACTTGCTACGGATAATCTCGTTAAGTAGTCAGCGATTCAAGCGTAATCAGCTTCTCTTGCTTTGTAGTAACGCCAAATAGTTCCAAGAGTACGACTTTTGCTACGCACTCATCACATTAGCTCGAACTTCCCATTTTTACAAGGGGAGGCATAATCATATACAGATAGAACACAGAACATCCATGCCCGAACCGGGACAGGAAAAACGCGCTACCCCGGCGCCATGAGGCCGGCTTTATGATATTTTGTGACTTGAACTATTGTTTTGTCTCATTTTTTTCAATCGGTAAGGACAAATTCAATTTTTCGATATTAATAACGCATGCCAGGAATTAATCACCAAATAACTCGACAAGATGGTAAGATAGATAAAAAGAATGCAATAATTAATTATACAGAAATATAATAAGTCAACAAATATAATAATGAAGTAAATAAGAAATATTTACGAATACAAATCACATATTTCTTTGCCAATTCTATGGAGGTTTGTTTAATAGAGACTGCGTAGAACAAAACTGAATGCGAATATTTAATGGCCATAATAAAATGTGAACCCCATTCAACGACTATGGTCCAATCTTTTCTAACACAGGAGGTGCGCTTTATCATCAGAATGAGGTACTCAACCTTCTCCTATTGGTATATACTCACCAAGGAATCGAGAACCCACCACTCATCAGTGGTGTCTTCTCTTCCATGAGCTCATGATACTGTCTGTGGGATGCACAAAGCACATAAAAAATAAATAAAAAAAGAAAAGGAAATCTTAGAAAGTAAATTTCATTTTATTATGTGAGAACTTTATTATTTTTAAGTCAATATTTGTTTTAATTAGTTTGAGTCATTAACCAATTGAAACCGGTTTGAAACAATCAGAAGACTTCTCTATCGGTCTCTATCTCCCCACCCCCTCTCTTTGTATATAATGATACTTTTTTTTTAACTTCCATTTTCAATTTTTATATCTGACAAACAAAGTTTTGGAACTCGAACGTTTTTTATATGAAATAACACCTATGATGTCATAGTTCTACTTCAACCTTTTAAAAACGCATCTGCTTTTAAAGAAGCATGCATAATAATAAAGCAATACTGTTGAAAAAAGGTCAACCTTTTAAAAAAGCCTCTGCCTTCAAAAATTTATACATTATTAATAATGCAATACCGGTAAAAATGCGTAAAATTATTTTTTGACCATGTATTTCGGCGACATTAAAACCTCCTTAAAAAAAACAACATCATGTTCTAGTTTGACAATAAAATATGTGAATATTCTCCGTGACTGATAAAATTATATAAAACATTTTATTTGTTTTTAATTCATCTTTCCAGATAGATAACATTCATTTGATATCAACCAGAATTGCTCCGATTGATATTTGACAAACATCTTCGCAAATGATAATCGTGTATCCGGAATAAGTAGGAAATAGATTAAAGTTCGGACCGCCAAAGGGGAGATTAAAGGCGTTCGTCGAATTCCTCCCTCCAGCATCGCCTCAGATAAATTATTGCAAGCTGGCATTACTGTTCAAACCGGCTTTAGTAATGACTTTATATTCGACGGTGGTAATTGCTTCATGCTATAGAGATTATGTAAAGCCACGCAATCCCTGAATATTTGAGATGAATGTATAGCATTTCAGTCTATGGAGCTATAACGCTCGGAGTATTTCGCCCTATTTTATGTAATTATGTAATACATTGGCTGCATGTTATTAAAATACTTGTAAGTGATTATATACCTATAAAAATCTATAAAATTTATAGACATATCTATGAAAGTTACAGATATTTGCTTTTATTTGCTCTAAAAAATGTATTTTGAATTTTATGCTCAATTAAAAAAGGCACATGACACCAAAATAGTTAATTTCATCCATCGTATTGCACAATTCTAAGGAAATGAAGCACACATTGCATACCAATAATATTGTCACGAACACTGAATTAAAGACACGGATAGCTAGAAACAATTGCGTTTATTCGCGCCAAGCAGCTCGCTGGTGAACAGAATGAAGAACTGAGCAGAACTCAGCTTTTATACATCTGAAGAACATTCGAGAATCAGCTCGCTCGAATGGTAAAGAATGTTCTAGAATCATCTTGATTTTAGAGAAATAATTCCAGTTTTGCCAGTCTTTGGATAAAATGCGTTGCCCTTGGGATCGAACCAGGGACCAAAGGACTTACAGTCCAATGCTCTGCCAATCGAGTCAAGGTGTATTATAACAGCCTTTCTTTTTGCGGCAATATACTTATAATATAAAAACAGATAATATATAACACATATAATATATAAAACATATATAATTAACAGGTTTGCCCGTACGCCGTGCATCGATTTATCGAATTTTGATAGTCGTAAAAAAAAAAACCATTCATAACAATTATTATTCAATAGTAAAATGACTTCAAATACGTAGATAAGCCAAGTATTCGATGGATTTCCATTTGAAATAAAATAAGAAAATATTCCCAAAGTAGAAGGTGCAGAAAGAGTTGGGCAGCATTGGTTAGCTTCCTCTTATAGACGGCGAGACTTCCTTAGGGAAAGGTTGTGCTGTGGCTGGTGATGGCTCTTAGGACTCATTCACAATTTCCACAATTGTTACTGTCGTGATGATACTGTCATTCAGTTTTATCCTTGTACCTATGGATGGGTCGAAGCATGGGTTGAAAAGTGGTTTTACATTTTTCTGTGCCGGGACGGCCTGGTTGGTAGAGCATTGGATTCCTACTTCTTAGGCTTCGAGTTCGAAACCCACAGGCCAAAAGATTCCCCGAGTGTGCGGCGGCTGGCGCTCGTTAAATCTGTTCGTGGAGAGTAATACCACTGGGGGTACTGGGTCAGAGGTGATCGTTCTCTGTTCCACTTCTAAATTATGATCTGAGATGAGTGAATGAATTTACATGAATGTAGTCCGCCCCCTAGAAAGGGCTGTGACGTGTGTGTAGCTAAGTCGTACTCTTGGCCCTAGATGGCGCTACTTTTAAAACAAAGAGACACAGGTTTGTCCACGACAAGTGCCATTACTTACAACACAACACACATTTTTTCTGTAGTAATTTATGTATATTGCGATCGAAATTTGAACTCAATGTTTTTACGAATCTATAAATTCCAGATCTGCATTAATCCAAAATATTCGTTATTGACTTTATGCGGACGCGATAACTCAAAAATACTTTAAGGTAGATGGATGAAATTTCGAATTATATTATTAAGAACGAAGACATCTAGATATTCCTCAGTTTTCGATTGAAATCAATTTACAGCAAACTTTTCCGATTGTTTGAGTGCAAAGGTACAGACGAACCCGCAAAGAGTTAGGCGACTAAAATTTGATAAACTGGAGTGAAATGTAAAATATGTATTCTCAAAAAAGTTTGTATCAAATAAGTCGAACGGTTAACCGTCTTCTGAACTTTCGAATGCTTGTATTTGTTGTTACTCATGGCACTTGCCATTGACAATCCCCGCTGAGACATCAGCAGATTTTAAGCCGAAGGTATACGTCTCTTGTTTTACAAGTAGCGCCATCTAGGGCCAAGAGTACGACTTAGCTGCACACACGCCACAACCCTTTTTAGGGGGCGGACTTCAGGCTCATTCATTCACTTATTAAAACGGTACAAAATTAGTAAACAAGTTTTACACTGAAACTGTTCGGGTAGTTTTATATTATTTTTACTAGGAATTCGGTGAATTGTGTATTTACTATAAATCACTTTATTGTTTGCAGTTACTGTGGTGATAGGATCAAACAGCAGAAGAGACGATTTGTAACACGTTTCCATCAATTAAAGAGAAACTTAGCTTATTGATTGAAACAAATCCGAAAAGCAATACGAAACTTACAAAAACAAAGACAAAATTTTAATAAAATCATTGAAATCCTCATTATCATGATAAGGCATCGGAACACATATTCTTAGCACCACCATATCATATTTTTCAATTGCTACTATTAGTTTACACTCTCCCTAAGTATATTTATATAAATTGTTCAAATTTTCAATCGCTAAAAATCAAATTTTCAATTGCTTTTTATTCCTCCACTCAAGTTCAAACACATTCTTTTAAACTTGTAGTGTATGACATTCGATGTGAATACAGTTTTTTCAAATATGTATTCATTCATTAAATCGAATTCATTTTTAATACTTTAATTAGAGTTTTGGCAGTTTGTAGC
Source organism: Argiope argentata (assembly GCA_026289955.1). Taxonomy (NCBI): domain Eukaryota; kingdom Metazoa; phylum Arthropoda; class Arachnida; order Araneae; family Araneidae; genus Argiope; species Argiope argentata. The sequence continues at coordinate 1,577,513 of JAOUZG010019395.1, read as the reverse complement.
GTGAATTAAAATCAATTGGCAGTAGCTCAGTTGGTAAAAGGCAAGGATTTCAGTATTTTTCACTTGAAGGTGAAGAATACTAGTTCATTTCTTTTGAAAATGAATTATTATTTTATAAACCACTTATATTAATTCTAATTATTTAATTCTTTGTTGAACTAAGTAGGAATTGATTTAATTTTTTTTGTATTACTTGTTTAGCAAATATGCAAACAATTCTCTAGTTCTGAAAAAGTGCAGTCAGCCACAGCAAAATTGAAAAATGTTGCACTAAAAAAGTTTTAAATCTGTGTCTTATTGCTTTAAAAGAATGAATAGAAGAATATTTAAAAGAATAGTTTGATTATTTCAAAGAAAAAGAAAAATAACAATATCTAAGCATTCTTCTCTTATAAAATGTTTCCGGGATGTTTTGAAACATTGTAATGCAAAAACAAAATGTTCGTAAAATTTGGACTTAGTATTAAATCCCTATAACTTTTGAGTTTATAAAATCTCATATTTGAAAGTTTTAGATATACATTGAGAAAACATTTTTTAACAGAAATTGTGAGATCTATTTTCTTATTCACTATAATTATTGTTAAAGTTTAATTGTGGCTTGTATTTATTTTCTAGTCTACAAAATAATTTTCTATATTCATAATCTGCTATGAGATATTCCTATCTCACTGAAAAAGCTTTTTAGAGATCACTTAACGGTAACTGTAAGAAATAAAAAGCATTTACAGAATTAATAAACAGGAATCAAAAATCTTCGTCTAAGATATAAAAGTCACAAAAAAGTAATACAAAAAAGTTTAAGTCAATTCCTACTTAGGGTAAACAAAGAAAATTTTTAGTCACTTTTAATTAAATCATTCCAATTGTTATTGTTGTTCTCGTGTTCTGCTTTGCAACGGAAGGAGGGGTACAGTAGCTTCTAAAGGTACGGACACTTTAGCACCCGAAGGCAGAAATCTGACTTCTAGATCACACACGTCACACACCCTTTTTAGGAGTGAACTTCATTCATGCATTTCCTTCATTCATCCACAGATTGTAATATAGATCGATCTGTAATTTTGAACGATCTCCTCTAACCACAGCGATATTACTCTCGAGATGGAGGACTTAGTTACCACGACCGATTTAGCTTCAACCGCACACACATAGTCTTCGACTGGCGGGTTCAAACTCCCAGCACAAAGGAGGCTAATTCAACACCCTGCCAACTAGACTATACCAACCCAAAAAATACATTACTTTAAATAATTGATTTAAAAAATTATACTAGAGTTTAATTTTCAACGGCAATTGAGGATTCGCCATCAATTGTGGCAACACAAAATGCGTGAATTGTCTACACCAGCTTGGGTAACGGAATACAGATTAGAAAATTTTAATTTTCTTTAGTCTTTATTATTTTAATTCAAAAGTATTTTAAAATGAATCAGAAAAATTGATTCATTAACAGTGTTTATTATTAACTGCATCAAACATTACGAAAATAAACAGAATCGTTTGAAATAATCGACCAAAAACATTTTAAGACTAACCTCATTAGTGTGGGGGTGGGGGAAAACCAAACTGAAATCGTTACTTATTTGGCGGCGAGGAAATGAAAAGTTTTGGCGAGAAACCTAGTTTTTAATTAATTAATAAAAAAACTAATGAATTAATACTTCATTCACAAGTTGTATTTGATGTTAATACAACTTGAAAAAAGTTGTATTAACATCAAATGTCATCCCCTACAAGTTTAAAAAGATCACTTGAACTCTTTTGGATGAATAGAAAGCATTTTATTAAAGATTGAAAATTTGAACAAGATATACAGGGAGAGTGTGAGTTAATAGTAGGAATTAAAAAAAAAGAGATTATTATCTGCATTGTATTTCCCAAAGAATAAAAGCTATCAAAGAGCATTTCCAAATTAACGAATTTTCAAATCCTCATTCATCTCTGCTAATTAAACCAACAGTTAAAAGTCAGGTCGCCATTTATCTGACTTTTTTTCCTTCTTGTACACTCGAAGAATAAACTTTTAATGCATGTTTCTCCGTTCGCATCTCCTGACAAGCCACGAGTTCATGCCACAAAGAGAAAGTTTACATTCATCCTCGTACCTTTTAGAAAGGAAATGGGATGTTTCTGACATGTTATTTAAATTCGCTGTCATAACATTCTAAAACTGCAATTTGTATTGTCTTTTGTTCCAGTAGCTGCAAACGCCGACCAGGGGTCTGCTGTGACAGAAAAATCGATCAGGATGTATTTACTTTTCCTCGTTTTGAAAATAAAATTTGAAATTAAGGGTTGGGAAGATCGTAAATTTTATGAAGTGTAAAAAATGAAAGGAATGTTGAGGGATAAGAGAGAAAAAGTATTTTCGGTAACTTATTTGACATTATTATTTTTCTGGAAAAAAAGTATCTTTTAAATAAAAGTATCGAAGAAATGTTTTTTTAAAAAAAGAATAATAATTAAATATTCTGAACTATATGTTAAAAAATATTTTTAAATAATAGGATCTAGTAAAGTCTGAACTGCAAATAAATTCAGAAGTGTAATTAGATTGATACGCAGTTATTATCATAAATTTAATGAAAAAAATACATCGGCACTAGAATCGCGCAGGCAAACTCAAGAACTTTTGTACGCACATAAGCATACTTATTCTTCACTATTTCAATCCCACATATGAGTGTAATATATGCAGGCGTCTTGGTACAGTGGATTCGAATGTGCCTCGAAGTCTGGGCTTCCTGGGTTCGAGTCCCGGTTAGGGTATGGCACTACCTGGGAGTTGTGTGAATGTGCCTCCCTGTAAACAGGGGTTGTGCACACGAATGCATGTGTGTGTCATTCTCATATAAGCTAGAATTCAGACTTCTGCCCTCGGGCGTTCGGCAGCCCATACCCTCAGAAGCCACTTCACCCCCTCTTTCCATTGTATAGCGGGAACGAGATCATCAGTGTAACACATTTGTTGTTGTTTCGAACGAAACTTGCCATGGACAGGTTTCACTGATACATCAGCGATTTTTAAGCCGAAATGAGCGTCTCTTGTTTCGTGTAAAGCCCACTTCGACCAAGAGTACGTTTTAGATACTCACTCATAACATATGCAAGCTCAGCCCATTTTTGCAGGGGACACATTCACACACTTTACAGATAGAATATAGAAGAACAAATATGCCCGAGCCGGGACACGAACCTGGGACACCCAGATCACGAGGAAGATGCGCTACCCCTATGGCAGGACGCCGGCTTGTAATATATTTAAATTTCATAAGTACAAGCATACTGTGTCGTACTTACGAGTTAAATACAATAGAACTTTTTTACTACCATCACACTTTGTGAACAGGGTTCCTTTTTACAAAGTCGTTTATAAATCAAAGTGTTTATACGCAAAACCTTTTCCTCACCCAGGAATAACTTATTTATCCATCCCAAAATTTCGACGAAAGTTTTTTTTAATTCATAGATGAATATTCCTGTGTTCTTATAATAAATTCAAGTGAAAACTATAAATGCTGTGAGTTAAAAAAGTAAGTTACATAAAGAAACATCAAAAAATATAAACAGAATTTCTCCAAATGTTTATTTGTATTTCTATAATTCTTCTTGTCCATATTTCTTAATAGTTGTTGTTCAAAATAATATGGCTAATGTCAACAATTTTAAAAAAGTTGTGCTTTTATTAGATTTTTGAGCTGCAAATTATCAAGTTCAACTGTTTCCCACTTTTTAATCATGGAATCAAATTTAATTTGATGATATCAGTAGATCGGTGCCAAGATTTAATTTCTTGATTCCTTTCTAATTCTCAACGCTATTTAAATGGTACATTATCATCGGGATATCCTCTTGTACGAAATTTCAAATTCATGCACTCAAGATGTGAAAAATCTATTAATAAATAATATCTCCATGAGCGTAAAACAGGTCATGTCAAATGAAAGTATACGAAAAGGAATCGACACTTTAACGGCTTTCTCGTCTTTAAAAATTTAGATAAAAGGGTTTAGAATATTTATTAACATTGCATATACTTTTCATCACAGCCCAAAGTATTCACGACTTTCTTGGCAAAACTATTCATCTTTTTTATATTGCATTTCCAAATAATTTCAGACAAAGAATGTAATTTAAGGCATACTACGATTGAAAAGCTCAATCATGTATGGAGTTACACATGATTCTAAGCAAGTCAAATTCTGTCATTACTTCATTTGCATTTTTACACATTTTTCTTATTTATTTCTTGCTTTCAAAAGTAAAAATTTGTGATCAGCTTTTCCTTTTCCTTCCTTGAATATTATAACTATTTTCCTCTCTGATTCAGCCTCTCTGATAGTGACCAGTGCAGTTGTGGTGGGACTGGCACGGCACTTCATTATGCCACGGAATGCTTCTCTTGGCATATGAAGAAACCATCGCCAAGCCATGAACTGGAATGGCTGAAAAGAGTCGCCAGCAATCTCCTATCCAGGCAAAAAATCCATAGCTTAGTTAAATTATCAGTGCAAATAGAAATCTATTCTCGTTTTCCTAGTCCTCAACATCAAGTCTCCTATTCACAAAGACTGAGGGTGAAAACAAGCGGGTTCCTATTATACAATACAATCAAGCTGAGTTTCTCTTCATTCTCTCTAGCCAAATTATTTTCTATCTCCTTTTAATACCTGCATCGCCATCTAGTGTGCAATAAAATATGTATATCATAACAAATTTTATATTTCGGCCTATTACTATTTTACATTATTTTTCAAAGTCGGGAATCTCTGTAAACGGCTCATCTCATTATCATATCTTATATGCTTGTAAATTCTGTAAATAGTTTTGGTTTTGGTTTTTCTTACTGTAAATATTTTGATACTTAAATAAAATGCTCGTATCGGGCCCACCAAACCGTGAAGTGTCCAGAATGGTCACAGATACGGGGGGTATGAGACATGCGTTCTGTTCTGCATATTAGAACTATGGGACATGTACACTTGCTTATTCTTGATGATAAAACACTATTCAAATATTTTCAGTGCATAAATTTCAAGTAATTGATTAATGCAATGCAATTAGGATTCCATATAAACTTACTTTAAAGAAATCTTAAACTATATATTTATAACAAATTACAAATTAAAATATAGGAAATATTTGAATTAAAATTAATACGCTAGTAGAAGTAAGATTTTAAAAATTGTTATCTGTAAATATATTTCTCTTACTTCCAGAAGTACTAGAGTTTTCGAATATTGAATATTTGTATATTCCCTATTGTGTCTTCACGATTCTCATATAGTTATACTAATTAGTTATACCTTAAAAACTTTAAAAGTTTTTAATAATTATCATTACATAAATCTGCTTTTAAATGTACTAATAAAAGTTTATTTACAAAAATAATCATTACTCTATATTTGAAATACAAAGGCAGTAATAGTGCATATAAAACGCGAGCCGAACTACCAAGTGCAATCGTTACTAGGTTGCTCAACCATTCCTAATTCAGCACGCAGGACATCTAATCTATTTAATGTACTCTTTATGCTAGCAAATCACAACAGAGTAATAATCTCTGTATTATAAGGAAACCTTCACCTCAGGCATGTCACTCACTCGCACCGGAAGTCCCAGGGAAAATTCTGAATGGCCGCGTCTCAGCAACAGTGGGAGAACTGCGATTGAGTCCTAAGGGCTTTCACTAGCCACGGTACAACCTTTCCCTTAGGAAGTACGTCCCGACACAAATGTGTGGACCCAGACTCCACCTTTTTGTGTACCCATCAAGGCGATGAGAGCCTACCACCACGTCGGAAGCTTCTCATTTTCAATTAGAGGTTTCACCTCCAATGGAAGATAATCGTATTCTTGGGAGAAAAGACATGAAACTCCGACAAGGCTTTAACTCGGTAATAAGGAATCTTTATTCTGGTTTATATTCGAAAAATAAAAGTAATTTCAATAAGACATAAAAAAACAAGTTCAATGAAAAATATCCACCGTTTCAAAATCAAGAAAGAAAAAAAAATCTTTAGGCTATAGCAGGCTTCATTATGCAGCTTCTGTTTCGGATGTAACACGTAACATGATCTGTCAAACAAAATTTTAAATCGATATCAAAGTCGGCTAGTTTGTATATTTATTGCAAGAAAAAAAAAGTTTCGGTTGCATTTAAAATGGATGACCTGCATGTCATGCATGCACTGGAAAGCCTGTATTATTTACGGGTTTCTTTTAAAATTTATTTTATTCCTTAGGCATAAAAGCATTAAAATATTACGTATTGAAGCAGACACAAATAAGGAGGCTTACAGGAGCATACACAAATAATTCACCGATATATAATATTGATATGTATAAAATAATTCTCATTTCAATATTATGTATTTTTTTGGAAAAACATATAATGTTAAAATTTATATATTTTTATATAATGTTAAAATTTATATATTAAAATTTATATATACATAATATTAAAGCAAGAAATATTATTAAAAATACATAATATGCAACATATACATAAAAACTATAATAAAATATTTAAATACATAATAAAAATATGTCATGAATAATAATATACTATTACATAATATGCAAATATAAACTATTTAAAATATTTTTATCCTTGAAATTTTTTGAAGTCTTTAGTTTTAAATAAATTTCAAATGAATCCGTTGTTTTTTCAATTACATTAGAAGGAAAAATTAGTCTACTTTTCTTATTTAACATTGGAATTTAAATCTGTTTTTGAATATTTCAATCATAAATAGCTTGATAAAATGTTCAAAAAAATAATTTGGATTACAATAAAAAATAATTTGGTATATTTTAAAAAGAAAAATAAAGCAATTGTAATTATATTTCTCGTTTCTCGTTATAATAAAATCCATTCAAAAGAAAAAAAACCCCGCACTGTATCAAAAAGTTTTTAAGCTGGTCATGGTTACATAATACTGTAATTAAATTCTTCTTTTTTTTCTTAGTTATTGCTTCATACCCTTAATTCACGCGCATTTAAATGATTTTAAACTAAAAGAAATTATTCAAATGTAGAGGATTTATTTAATTTCTTTTTCAAAAACGGCAGCATAAATTGCTGATGATGGAAATAGTCAAAATGAGGAGGTGGAAATTACTTTTTCCAATAATTACTTTCTTTCTAACTTCTAAACAATTGTAACTTTCGAATAATTTTCAATATAAAGTAGTTTGTCTTAATGGGACCCTAATTCGCCTAGTTCGTTTTGTTATCTTCAATTGTAAGAAAGTTTCAAGGACATAAAAATTTCATTGTATATCTTTATATATAAATTTCTTCTGTGCTCGTGTATGTTACTGAACTTCTCCTAAATGGCTGGACGGATTTTGATGAATTTTTTTTGTATGCGTTCAATTTGATTCGAAAACGGTTTAGTTTTACAAAATTTTAATTAGAATTTTAATTAATTAAAAATTAAGCGAAATTTAGACTTTTTTGCGATAACTTCCGAAAATATAATCATACAAAAATGATTTTTATATCAAATTAAAGTTCAAAAAACTCTTTTTAATTACATCAATTTTATTTATCTACAGAATAGATTTTTTAATGAATTTTTAAATAAATATTTTAACCACATTTTCCAAAAATTTATTTCGTCAAAAATAACAATGTAATCCACTCGAGCATTGCAAAAAATTATCTTTTATCAGTGTGTTGCCCTTAAACCGAGAAAAACTCTGAGGAAAAAATAAGTAATTATTACTGCAAATTAAATATAGAAAAATATAATTTTCAGCGCGTAATTCTTTCCCATTACTCTAAATCAGGCAAAAATATATTTTTAGAAAAATTACAAAAGAAGAAAGAAAGAAAC
>JAOUZG010019395.1:1555288-1566216 GCA_026289955.1 Argiope argentata | reverse complement strand
AAAATAATGTAACTGCTGATTAAACATCATTTTTTTCAGTTCCATTTTCATAAAGAATTTGAAATAGACTATGTTACTATAAATATAATTGTTATTTAAGCAATAAAACTCACTATTTTTAATATATAATATACTTTGTAGATTGATTTGTTAACTCAATTTGCTAATGTTCATGTAAAAAAGCTACTCATCTAGTCTTAATCCAGTGTTTGTGTGATGATATATTTTAAACTAATTTAAATTTAATTTTTCTAATTTTTATATTCATTCAATCTTTTTAACATCATTCTATAATGGCCTCTTATTTGTAGAGAAAATTCAACAATTCTTTATTTAATTAGTACTACATGAGCTCAGTAAAACTTTAGTCATCAGTTGGTGCTTATGCTCCAAATGAATGAATAAAAATTTTTGAGGCTTTGCACATTCTTTTAAGGACACCTAGATTTCCCTATCCTAAATCGACCCGTGTCAAAGAAATCTTTATCAAAATCTAATTGTAAAAGCCATTGAAGGCAAAACTTCGTTCTCTTTTGCTCTTGTGTCAAAATGTAGACTGAGGAACCTCTTACCACTTATTCCTGTGCATAACTTATGCCTCCCAGGATGGAATAAATAGAAGTTAAAAATTTTAAAGTGTTTTATCTTTTCAGCCATGCCACTGCTAACAAAATATATTTATGCTATTTATGTCTTACATAAAATAAAGACTATAAATGATTAAAATGATATCCACTATGCATATTTCAATGTATCGTGTCAGAACATCATTTCTTGAACGGCCAAGCACCACGTGCTCGTGCGAGTTAAACTATATTTTTTATTCATTTTAATGGTTTCATTGAATGAGTCACTTTAGTATTGCCAACGATCGTAAAAAACGTTGTCTGGCGTTTATTGTTTTAAAAAATATATCGCATTTCCTATCTATTTCATTTCATATAATCTCGTGCTCAGTGTTACATTTTTCTAGGTTTTATTGGCTGTAGTCATTGACTTATTTTTTAAAAATCAAAGCTTTTGTAAATGCAATGACAACACGTTATTAAAAGCTGATTTTTTTAGATGCTCGTGCAGAGATAAAATTTCAATTTTTTGTCTACGTATTTTTGTTGACGCCAAAAACCTCATCCCAAAAACCACATCATGTTCTGATATGATAACAATCCAAATATTAGAAATTATATATGACATTTCTCAGTCACTGGAGTATTGATATAACGTTAAACAACAATCTGTATATCCAAAATGATAAGGAAAATTTCTATTCTGCCGTTTTCTGTTTTTTTTTCTATTTATATGAAAACTCCTGACTTTTATATATGTTACCAACTATTTTTTTGTTTCTTATCACCCACCAGCTGTGAGAAATATATCTATCAACTTATTTCGCTGCACAGTCTTTGTGAAACTAAACAATGACAAATGTCCACGTTTTTGATCTACCAGAGTTCAAAAAACCCGTTTCTGGTATTAATTATAGCTATATTTCAATTCCCTAATTTATTATAATACGCTTTTTGAACTAGAAGGATAAAAATTTGGTATGAGGTATTTACACAAAAGTTGTTGTTTTCTAAAATATTTTGGACTAAATCTATTTCTGGCTACCTGATTGTCTATGTACAATAAATAAAAAATATTAAGAGCTAAATACATGAAAATTAGCGCAGATCTTTAATATCTAAAATGCAGATTTGTAGCAATTGAAGGTCGCGGTACGAACCTGCGACGTTTGAGCCTGTAGCCGAGTATCATACCGATCAAGCAAAAGGGACCCTTCAGCTCGAAGGATATTATCTGGCTTATAAGGATGACGCCACAGTACTCCCCTACCAATGAGTCGGACGAGAGACGAACGATTTTGAAAGTGCCAAGCGCATGGCGAGCATGTTGGTGCGTCGGGTTAGCAACGGCTTTGGTGCGTCGAATAAGAGACGGCTTTGATGCGTTGAGGTAGCGACGGCTTCGTTGGCTGGCAGATGGCGCCACGACTGTCACCAATGTAGCTAGTGAAGGTCGTGGTACGAACCTGCGACGTTTAGGCATGTAGCCGAGTATCATACCGATCAAGCAAAAGAGACCCTTCAGCTCGAAGGATATTATCTGGCTTATAAGGCTGACGCTACAGATTCAAATCAAATTTCGAACCACTTACGTGTTTAACTTGCAACTAATTAGATAACATATCCTGCCTGGGACATTTATTGTTATTTAATTTCTTTAAAAATAAGAGAAGCTTTGAGACATTGAATTATTTCTAAGAGACTTTTGAATTTCAAGTTCAAAGTGGAATTGTCACTTTGGAAATAACAATGATGAAATTCATAAAAGTGCCATAAAGAGGGCCATACCGTAGTCAAGAATACTGGCTTATGATTCGGTGTTGAGCTTACCGAGAATTCAAATCAAGGGTCACAGTTCATATCCCGAGAAACATCACCAGCCCTTAATTTCACCTCCTTCATACTTTACTGTGGGGACAATACATTCTGAAAAAATCAAAGCACACTCCGACAATCATTACTCATATTCCCCCTCTTGTAATTACGCCTACCTCTAAGTCAGGAAGCTCTGAATCTCCTTGCATCTAATACCGGTGATGTTTCCTGCACGATATATAAGTACAAAAGCCATCATGTAGACCATGAATACAGCTCTCCTATCATGAGTACCCATGAATGTATTGGTAGATAGTGTAACATTTTCATTATTAAAGTAGATATCTCTTAAAGACATCAAATGCAATTAGTATTCCTACAATCATCTATGCAATAATTACTCTTATAATTATCTATACTATAAATTGCACTTATAATTATACCTGATTTTAAATTTCTTTTCATATTAGAAGCAACAAAATTATAACTTAAAAAGGTGTGGCAACAATGGAAATCAAGTATGTCACAAATTGAATACTCGGAACCACTGAAAGGCACTCGGAAACTCTTTAGTGACTTTACTCCCGCTGCAACAACAATCACGGAATGTGTTGGTAGTCTGAGTCCAAGGGCCATCACCGGTCACGGTACAACTCTTTCCTAAGGCAGTACGTTCCGTCGTCGATGGAAGGAGAGAGACATCTACCTCCCACAAGAATAGCAAGAACCAACCATCATACCGGAAGCCTCTTGTCCTCAATTACAAGGTACTCCTTTCGTGGGACAAAATAAAAGACATGTCCTCAAATTTGCATTCCACGCTTTTCATAAACATGTATCTTGCATTCGTGATAACTTTCAATGGAATATTCGCAATCATAATTTATTTGACTAGAGTAATAAGTTCCGAAAAAATACTAAAAGAAACTGATTTACATTTATCAATGGATAAAAAGTAATTCTCTTTTTATATCTTTGAAAAATAAAGTAAAATAAATAAATTATTATTAAAGATAAGAATAATGGTATATAATATATTGTAGAAATAAAACGGAAATAAACTTAGTGGTTATTTCATTTATCTCTCTTTCTATCAAATTATTTATAACAATAAAACAATTACTCCTTTTAATATAAAAAAAGGTATTGAATTTTATTTCTCTTGCTCTTAGTAAAAAGTTTGTACAATTTTAAATTATGATATTTTTCAATGATTTTAAATTATTAGTAACTTAGTTGCAAGTACAATTGAAATAACATTTTCATTGCTATTTGATCCTTCTTTGCAAAATCGATTAAAACATTTTTCAAAATTTTTGGTTAAATGGTTTGGTAATTAATTTCCAAATTAGTTAAGGATTTAAATACATTAGACAAATAATGGCTTATAAAATAATAATACTTTCATAGGATACCTTGAAATTTGTGATCGTAGATTTCTTTTTTGGTTTTTTTTATTTAAAATATTTTTCTTTGAATCGAGTTATTTATCAATACTTACATTAACCACATAATTACCTACAATAACTTATTGTAGGTAATTTTATGTGATATACTCAAAATTTAATATTTCTCTATATCAGAAAAAAAAAGAAAAAGAAAAACTATGCAAATGTTTTTATTTTAAACACAGCTAGGGCTAAGCCTTTTAACGTAAAAACAATGAAAAGGATCTTTAATTAAAGTTTTGAAGATTATTCTCCTCTATAGTTTTACATATGCTTTTATGCGAACCGTCAGGCTTGCAAAACAACAAAATTAAACAACGACCATTATTTACTTTCTTTTCATTTTCCTGCATAAAATTTCTTTAATAAAATAAGAAAATATTTGAAAATAAAACAAAGCTAATAAAAAGGTTTTAGTAAACAGAAAACATTTAGAGGACTCTCTTATTATCTCTTGGCTAATTGCTATGAAAGAAAATGTCTACATATTTTAAATTTTAGCTTCATTCCTATAATTCAGGATTTGAATGCTTTTGTGGAAAAAGAATGTTTTTTTTTTGCTGCCATTTGTTAAGTTAATTAAATTTATGTTTGTTTATGAAAGATTTTACTTCCCGATTGCTTTTATGTTTCGTATTAAATACTAAGGAAGACATTATTATTTTAAAAACAACTAATTCTAAAGTAAGCTGAAATGTGTGCGATAAGATTGCATATTTTGCATACACAAAAACAATACGCTTTGTGATACTTAAGGGAATAAAAGCATACGCAGCAATCATGAATTAGAAAAATGTAGAAATTTACTTGTTTAATTAAAATACATGTTTCTTTGTTTTTGAGGTTTACACAATACCTCAATTATTTTAGAAATTTTCAATAATTTCTTAATTAAATGAGATATTTCTCTCATTCTATTATGAATAATTTCCAATTAAATAATTTTCAAATAAGCATTTTTTTATTCGTAAAACGAATTTAAATATTTAAGAAATTTAGCACCTTATAAAAGCAATCTAAATATGAATGTTTTATCATATTTGCTTTCATCACATATGAAAATGAATTTTATACTAATATTGCCGTATTACATTTATTATTATTTAGAGTTAGATTAATTATTTATATTATTCAGAATTAAAATTACTCAGATTTTATTAATTAATTAAATTATTCAGAATTATATTAATTAATTATATTATTTCGAATTAGAATTCCTCAGAATTAATTAATTAATTATATTATTCAAAATTTTAATTAAAATGTAGGAATTATGCTATTCTGCATTAAAATTATTCAGAAATATATTAATTAATCATATTGCAAAGTCTTGAGCCGTGGCTAATTGTGAGTTGCGCCGAAAACAAATTCAGGTCTTTGAGAAATAAAAATTAATTTTTTTCCGACCATACTACATATACATTACACTCAGTTACACCTTTTCTTGATTAATCCGGTTAAAAGTACATCAGTAGAATCAGATCAGACTTCCACTAGGGGGTGGCGCTGTGTTTCAGCAAGAAACCTCTCCTTGAGGTGAAGAAATAAGACAGAGTTCGTGAATTCCAGGAAAGATTCAGCCCGAGGTCCGTGGCTTATTTGCTCTTTGATTAACCCGCTGGTATTGCCGGAAACGTAAGTTAATGTACTCGCTGGAAGAGCAGCTCAGAAGACAAAGCTGTCTATCTAATTGAAATTCTCCCGAAGCTCCGATGAGCTTTCACACTTTCGACGGGACGCATGGTGGTCCGAATGCTATTTACGAAGTTCAGATGAACTTCACATGGGCTCAGCCTACAGGGCGAGGTTGCCTACGATACACTCCAAATCCTCTCCTGAGAATTTCATGCAGAATTCTAAGATGAATTCCTGCTGCTCTAATAAGTGACGTTCGCTTAGCCGTCAGTTGGCTTCCTTCTATGTCCTCCTAACTTTTCCCATCTTCTTTTATTTGGGTTAGGCATCTCTCCAACGACTAATGAACAATCAGTATATTTCCCAATTTTCATTGGATCATCTGACCTAAGATATCTTCCCAATCACATGAGAGGGGAAAGAATCGATTAGCGACCCGCATCGGAGTGTATCTCGCCTTGATCTGGTGGTTCCTTAGATGAAAGGGAGGGTCATTTGCAGACGGACCCCTCTTCGTCGCTTTGAAAGGCGGGCGTCTCTTATCCATTGAAAGGGACACACGTGCTTCCTTTCCCCGATGTTTTTTCCAAACACAGTCCATTCCATTTGAGACCGGCAGACAGACACATCTGGACTCACAGCTGTAATTCGTCATGAGTGCCAGATGCCTAAATTCTTTTGCTATTAACAGATTTTTCCTCAATCAATTTTTCAGCGATTAAGGATTTTTTCCTCGTAGTTCGTAGAGTTCTTTCCGTCACTGATATAATATTGTGAATAATATTGTGACAATTTCACGCATCTGAAATTGTCACAATATTATTCAGAATTATTACTATAACTATAATATTCAGAATTATAATTATAACTATGTTATTTAGAATTATGGTAATTAATTATGTTATTCAGAGTTATATTAACGCATAGTAGTATACAGAATTTTAATAATTAAGGATATTACTCAGAATCATATCAATTAATATATATTATTAAGAATTATATTTATTATCTTTCAAATGAATATAATAAAATACCTTCAATAGGGAAAACATGCTGCGATATCTGATTTAGCATTCTTTTTATAAAAAAATGATTATCTAATATTCGAAAAATATATATTTCTTTCAGAAATAACAAAAGGTTTTGAAGAAAAACCAGTACAGTTATTAATTTGTAAAAAAATTGGATGGCATTAGATTCAAAATAATGATTTATGCTTGAAAGAGTAGTGCACTTAAGAGTCAATATTTGTTCATTTGATAGTAAGTTTGATTATCACGCTATTATTATAGATAGTTCTATTATTATACAGATAAAAATTTATAATTGAAATTAAGTAGTTTATATGAAAGAGAAGAGTTTTTTTTAAATATTTGATGTAAGATTTCGAATATTTTTCTCTCTTAAAGCTTACTATTACAATACCTGGTTATTTATAGGCGATTTTTAATGATGTCCTGAAGTTCAATTTTAAAGCTTTACAGAGAGATTGAAAATAAAGTCCAGAACAAAATATTAGTACATATTGGAAATTTTTTTTAAATGATTTTATTGCGATCTTTTTTGATAATCCATTCATAATATAATGGGTGGATTTGATGTAAGAATATATTTAAGTCCATGAATTTTCCTTACAGAGAAATAATAACTTTTTTATTTTTTAATAGTATAAAATATTTTATAGTAACTCTCTCGGAAAATATTAATGATAATTTATTCCTTTTATGTGTAAAGCATAGAAAAATGAAAGATAAAAGATATAATAGTTTCCAGATTATAATAATTATTTCGTTTTACAAATTTAAAATACAGAATTTTAGTTTTAAGCAAATTTACCTTTCTTAGGCTTCGTTTTATAAAAGTTCTTACAGATATTTATAATCATTGTTTTCATTAAAAAGGGATTTGTTAACAAAAAATGGAGCAATACATATCAATTAAAATATTATCCATCATTTTCAACAACTTTTTTCCATTCTCGTCCATGCAATTGATTGTCTCCGATTTTTTTTGTCATGTCAGAACATGATCTTGTTTTGGAAATTAGGTTTGTGGCGTCAACAGAAGTCCGAAGGCGAAAAATGAAAATTTAATTATCAGCGCGAGCATCTCAAAAAATCAGCTCTTAATAACGAGTTGTCATAGCGTTTACAAAGGCTCTAATTAAAAAAAATAATTAATGACTACAGCAAATAAACCCTACAAAAATGTCATTTTAAGTGCGTGATTATATGAAATGAAATAAATAGAAAATGTGACATATTTTTTAAACAATAAATGCGAGACAAAAAGTGACTCATTTAGTGAAACAATTGAAATGAGCAAAAATATAACTTAACTTGCACGAGCACGTGGTGCTTGGCCTTTCAAGAAATGATGTTCTGACATGATACATTCAAATATGCACAGTAGATTTCATTTTAATATTTTATTTATTCATTTATTTTTGTTTCCAGGCCATTTTTTGTTAATGGCATCAAAATCACCATTCTGAAATCTTTGAAACCAAATCCAACATTTGGGATATCACACAACAATAATGCCATAAGTTTTTAAAAGAATCTGATGGACTTTGACAGATTATTTCCTCAAATCAACCAAAAAAAGTAATGAATGTCGAAAATACAATCTGGACCATTCCATGAATGGGATCTTTAATTCATTTAATAGCCCTATAATACCAAAAAAACTTAAAATTATCGTAATAAAGTAATAGTAAATTTCTAAAACCCAAAACGTTTGTCACTTTTATAGATACTTCACATGTTTACAAGTAGATGTCGCTGATTAAATTACATACAAGCACCTAATGTTATTTAGCTCTATAGCGTTTGTGAGATATAAAAATTATATGTCTATTATTTCCTAGAGGCACTTTGTTAACGAACGCGAACGAAAGTGAATTTTATATATTTCAATTTAATTCAATTTCATATAAAATGAGAAATTTAAAACTGAACTTGATGTAAATTGCATAGCCAGAGTAATTTAATTTGTAAAAGTAAACTAAATACAGTCGCAAATAAGATTACTTTTATTTGAATATTTTATGAAAGCAAACAAAGAAAATCCTATTTATTAATATATTGCAAACTAGCTGTATTTTCTCTTATGCATAAATGTAAACTAATCCAAATCTGCGCATAGAAACGATTTCGTTATCCCAGAATATATTCAAACTATACAATGTTGTATGTTTTAAGTATAAAAGTTGTTTGTGTTCATATTCTTCGATGTATGGTAATAAGAAATTAAATTTTTAAGTAATCTCGCCCGCTATAACCAAACAGACTACGTTGTTTATTTGATTCTTATTGACTAATATGAAGACTGTCTCATCTGTTATTCTTTATGTTGTGTAATGAAAAATACACGAAGTAATGGAACACAACGCTTTATTCGCGGAAAATTCAAAAAGGCTCAGAGCACAGGAGACGGAAACAAATAATAATGTTCAGAAAGAATTAAAGAAATAACAACTAAAAATCCACGAGAAAACTCTAAATGAAAAATAATAATAACGTACAGGTTAACACTAGAAATTAATCTGATATATAAAAATAAGTTTTTGTTTGTTCTTATCTTGTGAGCTATCGTATCGATTCTAATGAAAGTTAGTCAATATACTGCGTTCACCTTCGATAAGAATATAGACATAGCACAGTTATCATATTTAATATATAAAATTTAATTTTGGGGTTCTTATCTAAACATATCAAGTATCGAAATTCAATTTATATACACTTTCTGATCACTCACACTAGAATCAAAAGATCAAAATGCAGCAAGAAGTGAGTCAATAGTTCTTAACTGAAAGTTTACTGGAGAATATGTGCTCAATGCACGCATTCCCATTATTCCCACCAACATGCCTTTTGATTTCAAGCGACTACAATTCTACATTCGATTTGCTTCCCCGATGACAATCAACTATGCTCTAGGCCAATCACTTCAAGTGTGCGGAGTGTCATGTTTTGAACATGGCCAGTTGTATGCTGGATGCTTGTGAGTCAGAAAGTATAGAAGTTTGTTTTTCCTGAAGACGAAATAATTTTAAAAATATTTATTACTCTAAAATATACATGAATAATAAAATCAAAAAATCGAATAAATGTTATTTATGCCTCTTTCTTATATGCCATTAAATTTCAATGAAGATTATTTAAATTCAATATTGATAAGAAAATAAATGTCATTCTTTCTATCATTCCTAATTAAGAAATACAGGTAGTTTAAATTTCAAACAATATTTCCAAAATTATTTTCCCTCTGCTAGTTATCAATAATATGATGTGTATGAAAACTGCTGATAATAGCCTGATACTGAGACATAAATGGTGGATATCAGTATTTGGAAATGGTTCCATGAAAGTAGTCAAGATTGCATTTAGAAATGAGTATTTTTTCGAGCTGGAGCGTTGAAAGTCTAGCATCATAGAAATTTCTAAACACAGTAGTGATTCTCTTACGTGTATATGTACTGAATTGCATGCAAAAGGACTTTAGTTTTGTAGAATTGACATTACGTACAGAATACGCCTATTATTTTCTTCGTTTACTCAAATATTGTATTTCCCTATTTCCAAATAATTACGTGTATGAAGTTATATAATCCTAATAAAATTCCATTTAGATTAATCCTACAATTATATATTAACGTAACAATACCATCATTACATAAAACATGTGCTTTAAAATGATTGTTTCCACATTTTCATACTTTTTTTATTTTAATGCTGCTGTAAGTCTACTCTTCAAACAAACACTCTTTACATAGAACTTTTAATAGAAGATATACTGGCTTGAGACGGTCTGATGGGAAATTTTCAGAATATTCCACTAAAGAACCGACGTGTTAGGGGGGTTGTTGCACATTAAATCTATTAGATCCGAACAAATCCCCTTGTGAAAAGGGGTGGTGCCAACTCTGGTGACGTCTTTGTCATCTGACCGTGATTCAAAATTAAGAGGTTCATACCAAAAAAGAACTGATATTTCTTTACATTAGGTTGTTAATATAACTAAACTAAACCCATCTAGCTTGAGACGACGTGCTATTTCCAAACTGTTAGCTCTGCAAAATATTTCTCTTTACTGAATTCGTTTTTTTTCCTGACTTTTCTCTGGTGGTTATGCGTATTCTTCGTTATAAGAAATATTTTCAATCTATGTTTGATTTTAATTAACTATATATATTTAAAAATGTCAAAATGACATTGACTGCAGAAGAATCCCTCCGAAATGCAAATGCAGCTCAGTTTCACTAAAAATCAATGCATTAAAGCAGAGCTGTATTCATCGATAATATCTGAAAATTCCTGTTTAGCATGTTTATTGGTCTCTAGTCCTAATAAAAATTAGTGTAAATTACCTTTTAATCTCTCTCTCTCTCTCTCTCGAAATATACCTTGTAAGGCAATAATTCTCTCTCTCTCTCTCTCTCTCTCTCTCTCTCTCTCTCTCT
>JAOUZG010019395.1:1534580-1555188 GCA_026289955.1 Argiope argentata | reverse complement strand
TATATATATATATATATATATATATATATATATATAAATCTAGGTATCACTTGTAGTACTTCTTTAAAGCTGGATTTGTCACTCTGACACCACTGTAAGGTATGGTTGTGTGTCGAGGGCCCCGATGCACTTCAACGTCTTGCGGTGGGGGGAAAATTGTAATAATATTTTTAAACTCTTAATTTTAATCCTAATTAATTTCCAAAGCCCTATCTTAATTTAGCCCATAGTAATATCATTCTAAAGTATTCTCTTATTTCCTGATCTATTCCACTCGCTCTAGTTAATTAATTCAAGAGAAGCTGCGTAAAATTGCTGAAACAGCTAAACGCCTGTTACTTTCTCACACTCCGTGGGAGAGATGAAAATTGCTGATCTAAGCAAAATACTTTTAAAAAGATCCCTGTGTTTCCCTTGCCTCTTATCTGTGAAACATGGGAATCCCCACTGAAATCCAAGTTTATAAGCTCTATAAAAAGTATTTATCCCTATCAAAGTCTCGGTATTTAAGACCAGGGATAATGATTTCCCGGCCCCTTTTTTATACACTTAGCTTTTCTGTCAGTTCTGTGTTGTGTCGTTCTGTGTTGTGCTCGTCGCTTTCGCTTGCAAATAATGACTGCTCTCGTGATGGAATAAAAAGAACTTAAAAATTCAACCTGCATTCTCCATAATTTTAGCCACGACTCTGCTATTTATTCTCAACAAATTATTTAAATGTGTTTTTCATTATATATATATAAGCTCCGATCAAGCGTGAATCAATTATTATCTAATAATATATTTCAGCAATATTTTTTGTTGTTAATATCCACCCTTATGATATATCTATAACAAAATTTCATGAGATGACTCTGTTCTCCCCTTTCATTTAATTTCAATTGGTAATAGATAATTTAATCTAATCCTGGAATAAGTAAGAAACATCACCAGTAGCCAAGGCGTTAAAATATTATTCTTCAATTACTCAACTCTCGTGTAAAAAAAGAAAAAGAAAAGAAGAAGAAGAAGAAGAAGTTGGGCACCCTTCGTTTTCATTGCCCCTTGTGACGCCCTCTTTCGCCTCAACTTCCTCCCTCCATTTTTAACAAATATTTCTTGCAAGATGTTCCTGTTATTTTTAAAGAGCAATAAAAGGCGAAAAAGTAAATTGAGATAAGTAGTATCCGCTTGTACTGAAATGCATTATTTTACTCGTGCGTTGCAGGAAACTAGTTAAATCAGCAATAATGACATTGCGAGTTTGTTAATGTCAACAAACACTGTCCTTAATTACCCCAACCGGAAAGAGCTTCTCTCCCATCTCTTAATTCTAATGGCGAAAGAGAACTTTTAATTCAAACTGAAATTGCCCTGCTCTCCAAATGTATAACAGATGTAAGCAAATGACCCGCAGCAGAAAACATTTGTCCAATGCTCAGTCAAAAAACTCAGTGCTTGTTTTCTGTAGTTAAAATGATTGTTAAATCATTTTTTTAGTTTTAAAAAATTTAAACTAGGATAAGTTTTATTTGAATTTCAATTGCCTGATTAATTAACAATTGATTAATTAATGCCTGATTAATTAACAATTGATTAATTAATGCCTGATTAATTAGTAATTTTGCAATATCCGAGGGCATCCAGATCCATCATTTATACCAGTTATCAGAAATAAAGAGAAAATGGAAATGTTCGCGAATAAAATTAATTTTTTATATCATTTAATTTAGAAAACAATGTAATCAAGATATGAATTTTAAAAAATCGAAGTTTTTTTCTTTTAATTTTTATTTTTCATTGAAGCATAAAGCACACAGGATAGGGTTAAGTAAGGAATAGCACATATCTCAAAGGGTTTCCATAGCTTTTCTGGCTCATACCTATTTATTTGTCGAAATTTGTCATGGTTATTTTGCATAAATTGAACTGAATTTCGTTGACAAAGTTTTGAATTTTCTCCTTGGATGCACTCGCTCGTTTGGGCTTGTAAGCGTAGATCTTTGATTTCAAATAACACTATAAAAAGAAATCAAGTATTAAATCACACGATCTAGTAGAAAAAAATTTTGAACTGGGGCCCCCAGACTTTCATTATTTTTAAAATGTTGTCCAACAATAAAAATACGTTGTTCTGTCGAGTAACGTTCCATTTCTGTGTGTTGTGTCTAATGGCACTTGCCTTGAACATGCCCCCGCTGATATGATCAGCAGATGATTTAAGCCTAAGAAATGCGTCTCTTTGTTTTACAAGTAGCATAATCTAGGGGTAAGAGAACGACTTAGCTACACACACACGTCACAACCCTTTTTAGAGGGGAGACTACATTCATGCAAATTCATTCACTCATCTCAGATCGTAATTTAAACCTAGAACAGAGAAAGATCACCTCTGAACCAGTACCCCCAATGGTATTTCTCCCGATATGGAGGATTTTGCGATCACGAAAGGATTTAATGAGCGCCAGTCGCCATACACTCGGGGAATCTTTTGGTCGGTGAGCTTCGAACCCGTAACCTAAGGAGTAACCAACGCTCTACCAACCAGGCCATCCCGGCCCTGCGTTCCATTTCTACTAAATCTATGTTGTTAATTGTCAAATGTTTTTTAATAGGGTTACTGCCAATTCCTGGTCTTATTACAAAGGAAGCGCGTCTTCCTCGTGAACTGGGAGTCCCTGTCAGGGCTTGGTTGTTCTTCTGTGAGCTAAGAGGAGCATGAATGTACCTCCTCTGTGAAAAGGGGCTGTGCAAGCGAACGTCAGAAGTGTGTAGCTACAATGTATTCCTAGCCCTAGCTCACGCTACTTGGAACAAGAGACGTATCCTCGGCTTAAAATCGCTGACTGAGTCAACGGGCTTGTCCATATTAAGTGCATTAATAACAACAACAATAATTCACAACACAAATAGGGACAAATTGCGTTAATTTTGGACGCCCTTTATAACAGACCTTTTTTTTGTTAACATAAATAGGACATAAATTTAATACTTTTTTTGTAATGATGCCTTCCACTCCCACCCACCCCACTAAAAAACCCTGTTTTTTTCATTTTTAATTAGAAACTTAAGCTTTTTTAATTCGAATATACAATAAAAAGAATTCACTCTTTAAAATAGATTGTAATCCAGGATTTAAAAGATTTTACATAAATAGGATATGATCCTTTATTTTGTAGTGACATCCC
This sequence comes from Argiope argentata, assembly GCA_026289955.1. Classification (NCBI taxonomy): domain Eukaryota; kingdom Metazoa; phylum Arthropoda; class Arachnida; order Araneae; family Araneidae; genus Argiope; species Argiope argentata. The sequence goes on along the minus strand of JAOUZG010019395.1, from coordinate 1,552,021 downwards.
CTAAAAATTATAAGTTTTTTTCCTTTTTTAAATAGATATTTATACTTCATTTTATTCGAATATACACTAAAAAAATTGACTGTTTAAAATAGATTGTAATCCAGCATTTAAAGTATATTTATATTTCTTAGTTAATGATAAAAATATTTTCCACTAAGGATGCGAATTCAAATGCATTAAAATTTTTCTTTAAATTATTCGTGACTGTATAATTTAATATTATCTATATTATTTAATACTAAAAGAATGTGTCGGATAAGGAAATTAAATTGATAGCATTTACATAACCAAATTTTTAAGATAAAATGTTTATGAATCAAATATTTTTTTTATCTACATAACTCCTAATTATTATGAATTTAAAATTAAAACTCGAAGCGTATATTTAACTTCTTTAACAGCGAAGCAAAGTTTCATACCTAAAGAACCCATTTAAGAATTATATTTAAACAAATATAAATGACTTAGATTAAGAAAAGATATTCCTATTGGATTTTGCAACACCTGATTGCATTAAAGTTTTAAATTGAAAGAAAACAGGTCTAAGAGAAGCGATTAATTGCAGAGAGTATAAGAAATATATCATGAATGGAAAGCATTACAAATACTCAACTAAAAGTAATTATATGTTTCAATAATTTTTAGCTTACGGCTATCATTTTGAATTGAAGATAACATTTCTTTTTTATTTATTTAATCTCTGGTTTCTCTCAATATTCCCGCATTCATTAAAGAAACTGATTTTTATTCATAATATGCTCTCCCAATTTGAAATTATTCTGATTTGTTATAAAATAGCAATAAAAATAAAGAGAAATACTTTCTTTTCCACATTCTTTATCCAACAACTTAATTACTATTTCGATGGAGGTGGTCTTAGGATGTAAATTTTCTTTTCAATATGAACGAAGAATAAAAACATTAATTGATATGAAATAAAAACTTTTTCAGATCCTCCTTTTAGCATGATAGAAGGTTGTTAAGTGCTTATCCGTGATTGGTCTGGTTTGCAGTTGTATTTTATTGGTGTACGTGACTTTTTTTCTCTATTTAATTGAATTTGTTTCACTATGCATTCGGTTAATTCTGCAAAATAATATATTTTAGGAATCTTATTTGTAAATACTAAATATAATGACGGACTTTTAGATATTTGTACATTAATTTGAGGACCCCCTTTAGTTGAATTTCTTGTAAAGATTTCTAAGAACTTGTAAGTTCAACTGATACGTTTAGTAAAAGCATTTTATGAAACAAATTGATTTTTAATGTATCTAAATGTGATTATTAATGTAAGCACGAACTCAATTACCTGATTTCTTGGAAACGGAAATTTATTCTTCAGATACGAGCAGAGAAATTAGATTTCTTTTAAGTCGAAGCAATAGTATCTGATGTAGTTAGAGATATTTCCTTCTGGAATTCGCCAGATGTTTACCGAAAAACGCTATGTAGAAGAGTCGAGAAATAATATTTATTTCGAATTCTGTAGGAGCATCTAATAAATAGAAAGTACTGTGAAGAAAAATCTTCTATCATAGATACATGGTTATATAAAGCCTCACAATTATTTTAATATTGATTATTATTTTCTAAAAACAGATACACTGCAATTGAAAAAGTATAATAAAATATATAGAAGGTTTTTTTTTTATTAAAATGGTTACTGTAATCTCAGAGCATGATACTGTTTTGGGAATGTTGTTGTTTTGTGAATAAAAATCTGAAGGTGAAAAATAAAAATCTTATTAACTCCACGAGCATCTCAAAAAATTCGATTTTTAATAGCATTTGCCATTGCATTTACAAAAGCTCTGATTTTTAAAAAAATAAGTTAATGACTACAGCCAGTAAAACCTAGAAAAATGTCATTTTGAGCATGTGATTATTTGAAATGAAAAAACAATCAATGCGATACAAATTTTTGGATCGCTTGCCATATCCAAGTGACTCATTCGTTGAAACAATCAAAATGAATAAAGATATAATTTAACTTGCACGGGCACGTGGTGCCTGACCTGTTCAAGAAACGATGTTCTGACATGATACGTTAAAATATGCATAGCTGGATTTTATTTTAATCCTTTTATTTATTTATTATCGTGATGAGGATGGTACAAATATTTATTACAAACAGGTTTTTTTTGAAAGAATGAACTACATTTTGAAATTTCATATGTGTTGTGGCATAAAGTAAAATTAATAATACGAATATTTTAATATATACTAAGAATTTAAAAATTATAAATTTATAAATATATTAGAAATTATAAATATATTAGAAATTATAAATTTATTAATAATTAGAAATTAAAAAAAATGGAAATTCCAGAGAAAATTTCAGAAATTTCAGAAAAATCGGCGATAAATAATGAATGTGATTTGGTAATGTTTTTCTAAAATTTAGTTGGCATTGTTAAATTCTATATATCTTACGAAGGAATTTTGACTCCGACAGAAAATAATGCAAGCATTTCAGTTCATCAAACATAGAGCTTCGATAGACAACACGTAACAATTTATATTCCCAAGTATTTCACTTCCTTCTTATTTCATTGCACATTGTGAAGATTATCACATATGAGAAACGCAAATTTATTACGGCCATTGCGTATTTAATTTTTAAAACTTTATACGGAATTGAATGAAATTTAAGAATAATTATTTAAACTCAAGTAGTTTAGTTTAATTATAGCATCGGCCCTTTTTAAAGCCATAATAGAGCTATTTTGGAATGGATTTTGTAATTATGAACCCCAGTGAGATGACATAGACAACACTTAAACTACCACTCCTTCTCCAAACTTCCACACCATTTAGCTGACACTCGGTTCGATGAATGTAACACTTACACGACGGTTCTTTTGGTGGAATCGGGTTTCGAACTTGAAGCCCGCCGGTTTTAAAGCGCAGCGGTTAACACCAAGCCAAATTGGACCAAGCACTGATGGGGCTGTATTCAATCTTTTAATTCTTCTTTTAATTTATATGGGAGATAAACATGATTTCGGTTTCTATTAACAACAAAACTACTCATCATTGTACTTGATTATCAGCATAAAAAATATGCTACATACATGGAAAGAGTCCAAAAAGAAGAAACTTCCATATGATAATCAAAAAATATATTAGCAGCAAAATTTAGGAAAAAAAAAAGGTAATTGAATACAAAAAGGACGAAACAATCGTGTCTTTTTAAATGAAGCAGAAAAAAATGTATATGTAATTTTTAAATATTTTTCCATAAATATATATTTTTTTTCTGAAAATGTGAGAAGCAAATAAAATTGTAAAAACTTGAAGTTTGCGTTTTGACATGTTTTTAATTTTATAAATAATTAAGGATGTCCTGTTGTTTTTTTTATTCACAGTGGTTAATCTTTTATAAAATTATTATCAAGGACTCGAGAATATCAGTTTTTATATCGGCCTCAATATTTAGGAGAAAAACTTTTTATTTTTCATCAAGCTAATAAGAATACTTTTGAAAACTTTTTTTCTTTTCTTTTTAAAATTTTTAATTGGAGAAAAGAAATAGGAGCCTTAATTTTTGTTTATTTTTTTACAGAAAAAAGAAATAGTAATCTATTTTTATAATTTTACACCAGATGGCGCCCGACAATTATTTTTTTCATTTCCATTTCGCATTGTTAGAATATAAACGATTAAAAAAGCTTCACATTTTAAGCTACGAAATAAATTAAATTTAAACCTGAAGAAAATATATTTTTTTTAAAAAATATATTGGGAAAAATAGCATCTGGCAGAATTATATTTCATAACACAAAAATATGATTTATTCGATATATAAGATGTACATATGATCTTTACTATTATTATTGTATTAGGAATAATTTTCATTTCGTATTACTTTATAATTTATATAATCACAAGTAATATCAGTGATAATATTTAATTGAAAGCTAAAATAACAACGCAAATAATTAAGGGCTGTGGATTTGCGTATGCAAAATTTGGAGTTCGATTTTTCCCTTCTAATTTAATTCAGTCACTTCCTTGAAAATAATTTGCTTTCCAGGTTTTTTAATCCCCTTATTCTATGAAATATGATATCATAATCACGTGATATAAATTTGCAGTGACACAATAATTAGTGCTACGTCTAACGCTGCTATGCTTCAACGTCTTCTCTAATCCAATGCGAAGAATAATTACGTTTTCTTCTGTTTAAGAATTCCTTTGAAGGTATTATTTTATGACACTAACTATCGAAACTTTGTAAGAGACAAGTATTATTCTTGAATAACACGACAATGCAATTTGACTCCGTCAGAGTGCATTATAAATGATTAAAGAATTGCAAATAATCAGAATTTTTTTTATAACTTTGAAAACAAAATAAAGAAAGATACTTTTGAAAGAGTAAAAATAATTCATGAGAATACTTTTATACTTTGCTTTTCTTTTGAGATTTCTTATCTTCTATTATATCATTCTAAGATGAATTTTTATTATAATTTTAACTTGCTTCTCTCTTATTTCTGAAGTTCTAACTTTATAATTGATTTAAAATTCACATCTCGATGCTATACAAATGGGAAATTTTAATAACTTCTGAATTTATGATAGCAGTGTACTTTTTTAGCAGGTTTTCTTTTGAATCAATAATATAAATTGATGTTAATTGTAAGCAAGTACTTTCAACTATATCTATTTGGCTGAGAATCAGAGAAAAAGAATTTATGTATTGATTTTGAATAATAAAATTAAAAATCCAAAGTTATTTAAAATAATAATTTCATTTTACTAATACATTAATTAAACACATATTTTAATTCTGTACTAAAATGCGGTTTTATAAAGCCTTTTTAATTATATTCACTTTCAAATTAACGTTTTGATACTAGAGCTGTTTTGTGACGTATCTCTCAATTTTGAGCAATGTGTAGATAATGGTAGTGCTCACAGGGTTGTGGTAAGCAATCCCTTGACCTGCGAAAAAGTGAGTCTAGCACTTTGGTGAGTTTCACGTGAATGGATCTCATTTACTCATCTTGTATTTGAATGATTAATAGGTACTTTTGAAGAATGAAACCGGCACCCTACTTGGGGGCCCTTTATTTAAAGTAAGAAAACAGTTACTTTCTTATTTTATTCATTTCAGCATTTTACAATGTTAAAACAATATAGATAAGGAAAGTCCTCTAGATAAGTAATAACTACAGGCCTTTCTTTTAAATAGAAGAATTAATAAAATAAAACTTCATTTGAAATTTCATAATTTAAAATTGCTTTAAACTAATGAGTAGCATTATTTTCGGTAAACAGGTATACAATGAATGATTTAATCATTATCAATCATTATTATGACTTAATCATTATATTATCAGAAAACAGAGTTATGAAAAATAGTAGAGTTCAAGCTGCTGAATTCAGCAATTTTCTCCATAATTAAACTTAATACTTGCTGTTCTTTTTATTTTAGAATGTACATATTTTAAGAAATAATGTTCATCCACATTTATGAATTACGATTTCAACAAAATGTCTCCTCAAAATCCCTGCCTTATGTATACTTTAATAGAACTAACCACTTCGTATCGGCCGTGAAAATAATTAAACCAATTATTTATTCAAAACTAATTTTGTTTCATGTATCTTTGGAAGTTAGGATTAATAACTAGAATGTATCATAGCAATTATATAACTATCATAACCATCATAACTATAACTTAAATATGGTATTTTATGGTGTTTCACATAAATCTCATGTTTTATATGAAACACCATAAAATACTTTATTTTACAAAGGAAAAGCGAAAATATTTTTTCTAATTTTCTGTGTTTAGAGATAAAATAAGTGGTATCAATAGATAAGAAGAAAATAACATGTTCAGTAGCTTCTTTTTCAACCAAAATTTTTTTTAGTAATTTGCTATTTATATCTATCTTTATGTATATTAATTACTCTACATTTTCTATAATTGGAATAAAGACAGAAGCTATAAAATCCAAAATTACCAAAAATGATGTTTTATATGTTTTTAATTTTTAAATTATGTACATCTCCATGATTTTCACCTGTAATAAAATCCTACACGGAATAACTTCACATTTCTATATGTGTTTTCGGTCACATTTTTAATAGCTTTCATCCCATATTTAATTTCTTTCATTAAATTAAAAACCTCTAATTCAATTTCTTATCCTTAAAGGATAAAGAGAAATCACACGAAATCCTAATTTCCATTTTGAGTTTCATCAAATTTACCACTTCAAACTTAATTTCTTTTGTGGTTTTCTAGTCGATAAGGAATGACCCACAACTCTTGCAACTTTTTATTTATCTCAAAAGCACTTGGGATGGTGATAATCTAAACAATTTGGCGAAAAAGGGAGATGTGAAACACCAATATGTGAATAACATTACTCTTGATATGTAAAGCGTTACTGTTGAGAAACCAATAATGCGATTTAAGTTGCCTTCAAAAAATGGTGGACGCCTTATTGAACATGCATTGTAACGCGTTTCATAAATGATTAAATGCCTTTTAAACCGATGTCTTCATGTCCTCTTTTGTTTAATAGTATAGCACGCAGCGCCATTTCCTCTATCAGGGTCAATTTTACAGTTTTTTTTAAAGGGAAAACGATATCCATCATCTTCATTAATATATTAAGTTTGATAGCATTTGGTTCAATAATCCTTCTGTTATGACCATTTCAAAATGAAACTTGAATTCTAACCACTCTGTATTTATTTATTTTCAACAATACAAAGAATGTATTGTGGTTTTTTAATACTATTCCCTTTCTTACATTACGTAGGCATCAATAATACTTTTCATTAAAAAAAGAAACATCGAATAAATTCAAAATGTGATTTGGGACAATTTCTTTCGACATCATTCTAAGCATATTTCACTTGCAAAAATTAGATTCAAATGTAGCAATAAGAATACATTGAGCTTTAGAACATACAGCATGACACATTATTATTCAGCGCTATAATTTACATTTTTTTTGCAGCTATCATTTGAAAATTTTTTTTTAATTTCATTGTTCATTTGACTTTATTTATAATATGATTTATTTTTCACAAGCATCTCTATTTTGTTTTTGTTTTTATTTACATTTACTCTTTTAGGTGCCACAGGGCTATTTTGTAAATTAATAAATTTAGTGTGTCTGTTATCATGCGAAATGGGTATACAACAAACTTTCTTTAAATATCAATAGAAATATCCAAATTGTATTAAGCAAATATCAAATAATTCTAACGAAGTAATAACTTTAATGATTTACTTCTTAATATATCTGTCATGAATTATTAATACAAAGAATTAAATACATTGAAACATGATAAAAAGATTTTGTATTAAACTTCAAATGCAAGAATTAAATTTTCAAGCCAAACAAGTACTTGTATGTGGACAATCAACAATGATGTAAAATATGTCTAGATACGGTGCACTTTTTTTCTTTCACCAAACTTTCTCAAATTCTAAGATCGACAATTTTATCAATTGCTGAACTTTGTTTCCTTCAGCAAAACTAGCGATAGTGGTCTCGCATAAACTCTAATAAATATGTTAACCATGTGAAGGCCTTGCTTTCACTAAAATCGCTTACAATAGTTAAGAAATATTACAATTTTGCTTGAATTTAACATTTTTACTGAATCAATTCTGCTATCTTTGGCGAGCGTTTCGGCAATTAATCTCTGGTATGCCAATAAAAATATCCAAATATTGAATATGAGCTTCAGACGCGTTCTTCCAAAACTATTGATCCAAAAATGTGACTTGAAAACTACACTTGAAGTCGCAAAATCACGAATCAAATATGGCATATTTAAATCAATTCATTTTTCAGTAACTTTGTTTGCCTGTTGCTGAAAGTTCGGTTATACAGATGGTCAAACCCTTGTTGAATTTATGCATCTATACCATACTTGCATTATTGTGAAATCTGTATCCAAAATTTATCTAACTCTCTTTATGGTTTAAGATGGCAAATCAAATTACATCCATCTAGCTGAAAAGCATTTTGATTTGCCTTTTTCACAGGGAAACACTTTCTGAAAAAATGTATTTTTTTTTAACTCGGTGAGATCTAAAAAGCGAAGATTATTGAGAATTCCGAATTCGAAATGCTTGAAGTTTACTATATTTTGTCTTTACTTTGTTAACTAGAAAATAATAATGACTTTTTTAAGGCTTTTAACATTTTCAAAATGTTTATAGTATGATAACGAGCATATTTTTTTTATTTAGTTCATACGTTTCTATGTTTTCAAATGATATTAAAAATACCATATAAAATTGCTTCCTGTTGATTTCATTTCTGAAGAATTTTTAACATTTTCAACAATAATTTCAGAAACTATTTCCAAAAATGATGCATTATTACTCATATAGAAATCAAAAGTAATGAAGGATTTTATAGATATTTTATAGATATAGAACTATATGCTTTTCACAAAAATGTTTAAAACGTTCGTAATCACTCGGACATAACTTGTGTATGTGACCAACTTTTGCGATTTCTCTTTAAAACCAGAAAACTAGGCAACGGACATGGAACAATTATTCCATTTTAATTTAAAAGTGGAAAACACAAAATAAAACTAACTTTACATGGATTAATCCTTAAAATCGTCCCGATTTTGGTTCTTTCTTGCTTTAATTTACTGTACTTTAAATAGAAAAGTACTGTAGAATGTTATTTATGACGTGTTTAAATTTTTAATTCTCGTTTATGAAAAGACAGCTCAGAACTAAAATTAAAAATGTTGCTTTCATCTCAACATCTTCCTTAATAACACGGAGGAGAAAGTCTATGTTAATTAAAACTTACTTTTTTTTAAACCCTCTTAATAAAAACCAACAGACGCGAAATATTTTCGAAGACAATCAACTAGATGGCGCTGCGGAATTGTTTTTTGTTTGTTTGTTTTCTTTGCCATGCAGAAGATTACGTATTCTGGCTCCAGGGATTGTTGAATCATTTACTGTTTCAATCATCGAATGTCATCTGTGAAAAACTGAATGATATTTATTTGCACTATTAAAACTGCAAACAGAATAAAATATATTTTTATTAGGCAAAAGGAAGAAAAGTGAGTTTTTTATTCAATCAGAGGAGATTTATAAAAATCTTACTTAACACTAATATTAGGGCAGTATGAAAATTTAGAGAATTAATTTATTAAATTATTAAAGTTATTATTAAGCAAAGAAAATAATTGAATATATATTTTGTAGACTTTTATTGTTCAAAGCGTTATTGCTTAACAAATATAATTTAGGCATTATTTTTTATTTCGATTTAATTTCTTGAAAGCGATATCGTAATTTTTATTGTTGTTTAAATGAGACCCTTACATGGATAGAAATATATTAATTATTGATGATGCTTTATTTTACATCTATTATAAATAAAAATAAATGATTGTCTATGTATTTTTGATCCACTAAAAGCCAGACAGTTTTACCTAGATATCCAAAAAAAATATCTATATAGTTTGGAGAGGGAAAAAACATTGTAATTTTCCACAAATTTTCTATAGAGTTTTAATTTATAACATTGTGGTGATAGCTTCATTAACCAGATAAAAAAAATCCGCGATGGAGTGATCTCTTTTGTCTAGTGGTTATGTTACGCGGCTGCAAACCCAAATGTTGCAACTTTGGGCCTAGAAACCTTATCCTATAGAATATATTGAACAAGTAATTGACGTTTTCCCACTATGACTTCTGAAAATATTGTAGCACAAAAAAAGTTCACACAACATTTTAAAATTGAAATTATTGCCTTTGATAATAGCCCAAATTTTTTACCAAGTAGTAATATTTTTTTTGAAATTTTAATTAAGTTTTATCATATATTTCAAGTGTATTATGTAGCAATGTATTTCATAATGAAAATAAAGTTTGAATTCAAGGTTTGTTTGTTTTTTGCTACAGTTGATATTTTATCTTTTATATTTTTCTAGTCATGGTTTTCACTATATGAGGATTCGTTTCATTCTAGAATCATACAAAGCAAGACTTTATTGCATCTTTTATTTCATGCACGTTTTGAACATCCTTGCTGAATATAATCTATAACCCATTACATAATCTGAGGCATTAAGATATAAACAGAAAATTGGGAAAACAAATTGTGCAAAGAGCCGCCCTAAAAAATAATTTTTTATCATTGTGAGCTGTAGACCTATCAAAAGTTGAAAATATTTTACATAGAAAGTCATTAACAGCCAATTATAGTAATTTTAATAATAGGAATTCTTAGCAAACATTAATCTCGATGATCTAACTAATTTCCTGAGACAACGAATAAATAATATACTAATAGAATTAATAATTTATATAACTAACCAAAAAATACAAATAATTAACTATACAAATCAGTCATTCTTGACTAAGAGGAAAATTAAAAAGGATGAATTTTTATAAACTACATTATTATTTTTATTTTCAAAAAACTAATTCTTGGGTAAGTTTTATAATTTTTATAATTATAATAATTCATCATATTTTTTCATCTTTTTGTAATAAGCAGTTTATTACAAAAAAAAAGATTATCACAGAAAAATTGTACTAAATGTATGATATCGAACAGAAAATTTCTCAAACGTTATAATGCTACTTTTCAGAATAGAAGTATATTAATGCAACAAAATAAATGTTATAAATAAACAAAAGTTGATTTATTTGTTAATATATCTTTTATTCAATGTACAAAAATTATTAAGATATCTAAAAGAATTATCTTAATGAAATAAAAAAAGAAATTGCATACAATACAAGCAGATAACAAAATCATTTCGCTATTATTCCCAATTACCATTTCCTAATTATGTTATAGGAAATGGTAATTGGGTGATAATACAGATATGGAGGTAGCAAACCTTGAATATTGCAATAATAATAATTAGTCTTTTGTTCTGAACATAAAAATTACTCCTTTTTTCTATTGGAGATAATATTTAATCTGGTTATTTGTGAAAATGGCTGTGCGAGAAGTGAGGCTTTCAGAATTCAAGCGAACTCATTAATTAACAGCCAGGATTTTTTCTCATGAGGACTTCATTTTTCTAGATTTGGTTCAATTCTGCCAACTTAATAATAAACTAAGACTAAATTGTTATCCAAAAAAATTAAAAGTCAGTTTTGGATATTTTGAAAATGATTCCATTGCTATAATTGTCCATTACAATGTCTGAAATTTCAGATTTAAAAATTTTAGGAGTATAAAGAGATCTATTACTTTTCAAATTGATTTTCCACAACTATCATCATAGAAAGATAGAATTTGAATTATTTTAAAAGTGACAGAAATAACAATTTTATGGATAATAATTTTATTCATGATAAAAAAAATAATAATAACTCCTTTTTTTAATGCTTAGCAACATTTTTTTCATTATACATGTTGTAATGTTGTGTTTACTGACACCTGCTGTGTTGGTATTTTGCTTGTACATGTTAAACTTCTCGATTATAGCTAGCTTATCACATTTTTATTGATATAGGGTTTAGTATTTTATAATTCGTTATTCACAAAGTGTCTTTGTAACATTCTTATTATTTGCAGTATTCCTTTTTTTGGGTGTTTTAATTTCTTTATGGCTTTTGCTTTTTTATTTGTTTTTAATTAATGTCTTTTGTAAACGGAAAAAATCTCTGCGCTGTCCTTTTTTTTTAAAAAAAATAAAGACTTCATTTCTCTAAAAAGCTTTCTTTCTTTATAATGCATTTAAAAGAAACAGCAAACAATTTATAATAATTTTTAATCTGAAGATAAAATACACACTCCTGCATGAAAATTTCCAATCGTCTACCTTTTCCAAGGTTAAAATTAAAATCTGTCTTCTCATGATATCTATGTTAAAAAAAGATTTCTTAATTTTTCTTTTATGCTTTTAATACAATTTTCAACTCACAATTTACACCTACCTTTAAATACCTGTACAAAAATTGTAACAATTTTGAATGTGAAGATTAAATTTAGATTTATTTATTGAAAACTTTCAATAGCAAACTTTTATCAGTATTAAAATTAAAATTCGTGTTCTCATGACATTAACACCGAAAACGGGTTCTTAGTTTTGCTTTTATATTTTTAATGCACTTTTAAATACACAATCTGCACCTACAATAACCTGTAATAGATAGATTCAGTTCTTGTTTTTCAGTCGAATCAAAAATTAATGTGAAAGTTTAACCTGTTAACCGATTAATTAGCTTAGGCTCAATTATTTCAGATACGTTTCATCATACCTACATAATAAGTTAAAAAGCATTCCTTATTAACCGTTTAACAGTCTATAAATGTATTAATCTGAGCTAACAATTCCAAATAATGTGAAATATCTTTCTTATCATCTCATCTTATTTTATTATTAATAATAGCATCCCAAAAAAGCATTCTTTTAATTTCAAAGGGGAGTGTTTGTGTCGGTGTTTGATTTAACTAAACTAAACCAAACATATTCAATGAGATTTTATAAAATAATTTTTCTGGAAATTGAGTAGTGTGCTTTAGTTCTAACAAATTTGTACAATTTTAATATTATTCAGTTCGTCGATATTTGGTAATTTTTTTTAATAGGTACGTAGATTTTCTGTCAAAATTACTTTTTTTGTTTAAAATTCTTTCAAAAAACAAACAAAAACGCATTTTTTTATAAGCAGGGGACGATGCCTCGCCACTTTCCACTGTCATCTGAGATTATCCTTCGATCCAATTATCCGCTGACCCAGAAAATGGGGACCAAATTAATGGCGTCGTCAGCAGACTCCGTGTGATCCAAATTAGTTCGCCATGATGTGGCGGGTACAGTTAATCATCGAATCATTTGAGTTTCCGCCTGGGGGGGAGGGACTGTTGTATGATTCGATAGGTCTGTGCCTTTAGGAAATCATTAACTGCATATCCATTGAACAATTGACTTTAAATGCAGTTTGATACCACATGCAATTTGTATTATGGCATTAATAAAGCTAATATGAATTTTTAAATTTAAATACTGAAATTATTTTTTTTAAATTTCTGAATAAAAATCTTTTTTTTTGTTAAAAATTATATTTAATGCTAATTTTTTTATGTGCCATTCACGAACATTTTTTAATTATAGTAATTAGCAATTTCTTTATTTCCTTCATTCAATGTATATAAGGTAATGAAATAATCGAACAATTCGATTTACAATATTTTATGACTATACACTTTTTAATTCTTTGTAAGTGGGGATTACTCTGTTTTAGAGATGTAATTTCCTAACTGTTTCACTTTGATTCTTCCTTTCTGGGTGTTTCATGGTGGCCTGGTGTTAAGCTGTCGGCTTAGGAATCAGAAAGCTTCAAGGTCGAAACCGATCACACCGAAGAATCATCGTTTAAGCGAGTTTGGTGTATATCACATCCTCCCTCTGGTGTGGAGAGGGAAGTGCCAGATAAAATTTCGTCCTCGTCATCTGACCGCAGTTAAAAATTACGAGATCCGTCCTGAAACAGCCTTGCTGTTGTTTTAAAATGGACATTAATGTAATTAAACTAGAACAAAACTTCCGAATGTTTCTCACTCCGATCACTAAAAAGTAGACTCAATGGGGATAATTTTGAAAGGGACATTTCGAACAAAATTGTTTTTTGAAATTGCTTAAGAATTGCTTAAAGAATGAAAGGAGTATATTGTTTAATTAAATTGATTTGGATCTATTTATGAAATGAACGTTTTTCAGACTATCAATTTACATGCATACGAACTGATAACTTTAAAACATGACCAATTTGTAAATTTAATGTTGTGTAGGATCGTGTTACTATCATCGCAAATTTGATAACAAGTTTTGTTTCAAATGAGAGAATTATATGAATTAATGTTCCGATTGATTTGAAGCAACATAAGAACTATTTTTGTACGAAACTTGTAATTTTGAGTCGTGATGAATGAATGAACTCCATAACTAAGTTGATATCCTCCGATGCAAACTCTAACACATTTTTGCAGAAAAAAAATCTTATTCATAACCTAATCTTTAAAATGCTTTAGGCTCAAACACATGATCCATTTTTTGGTGTTTAACCTTCATGCCACAAAGTCGTGAATCCCTTTTCTTACCACAGTCACAGTGCAGGTCTTTTAACCCTCAACTCGGGAGGTGAAAATTCAGAACTTAACTGAGGAGGTTTGGTCCAGGAGATCGATTTTTCTTCACCCTGAAATTTAATTTCCTAATTAAAGCATTAGTATGATAATCTGCTAATATATTCAGCTGATATTTTTCTCGACATATAAACACATTTTAGAACTTTTTCCAAAATATGTTATCATGGAAAAAGCAATTAATCTTTGACATACATTTTATCTCAATTAACATGTAACAACAAATAATATTTTTATAAAAACATATTACTTATTTTAAATCATATTTATTTTTATATTTTACAAATGTATGTAAAAAACAACATAATGGAATATTCACCAATTAAATGAAAAAAAAATTGTTATTTGTTAAAATATACCCTTTTTTATCTGGCATATTGGTTTTTGATGGCCTTTTAAACATACAGGTTAGTAGTATAAAAACAGTCTATAAATTCTGTAGATATTTCTCTAGGTATATTAATAAATTTTAGATTTTTTTTTCAAAATGCATTATTTTAAAACAGATGAATTATATTTGGGCATACACATCAGAATCGGCCGAATGTGAATTTCATAAAAAATATTCTGTAGAATTATCCTCATCACTCAAATCCCTTTCTGCTTCATTTAAAAGTTTCTGAATCTCTGCTTTATAACGAGGATTAGTAGAGTGGATAACGTTTCAAGCACCCAGTTTTAGTGCCATCTGCTAAGATTTATATAAAACTGGCACCTAAAAGTTAATGCGGTCTCACAGACGTCATGCAAATAAATAGATGTAATATTTAAAAAGACATCCGCTGAAACCGATTGAAAAAGTGCACGCGAAGTGAAGATCATTAAACAGGAAGCCGCAGTGTTAATCCACTCGACTGAACTAAAAATCAAATTGGAGTGAAAGAAAGTTCATCTTCAACAGTCTGACATATCGCACCTCCCCAGTTAAGAATTAAAATTAAGGTTTGAATTAATTGTTGATTTATCTCTTTATACTATTGCAAAAATGCGCTGTAAGTTATCAGCATACAAGAGGCCATTGGCTATAATACATAACATCTAACGTAATGAAAATTTTAAATTCGGATGTTAGAATCTCCCTTTTTTATTTTCTCGTATATGTAGTATAGAAAGTATAGTAATAGGGGGGAAAATTAGAAATCATAATTTTGATTCACGTTCTGTTGAATAAAAAAAAGTTTCTCGAAAATGTCGATCCTTATGTCTGTGACAGTGATAACTCAAAAACGATTTCATTTAGATGGATTAAATTTAGTATGGGATCTTCACATCAATTTTTTATTTTCTATCTAATTTTGAATAAAATCTATTCAAAGAATGTCTGTCTGTTTGAATACTAATTAATACGATAACTACAAAGCGAGCCGGCTCTCTGACACATAGGTAGCGCGTACTCCTTGTGTTCTGGGAATCCCAGTTCGGGCATGGTTTTTCTACTGTCTGCTATCTGTGAGATGTGTGGCTGTGCCCCCCTGTAAAAAGGGGTTGTGCAAGCAAATGTGGTGAGTGAATAACTAAGTCGTACTCTTGGCCCTAGTTGGCGCTACTTCAAAAACAAGAGACGTTCCATTCGGCTTAAATCTTCTGCTGTATCAGTGGGGGCTTTGTCCATAAGCAAGTGCCATTAGTAACAACATCAAAGAGAGTTTGGGAAATGAAACTCGGCACACAGGTTTAACATGAATAGTGTACCAACCCAACTTGGACTGACCCAAGTCCAACTAAGGGCTGACAGTCTGTCTATCTGTACCTTTAAAAACATGTAAACGCATATAACAAAAACGCAGTGACTTAAGTATATCAAATTTTGTGACTACAAGTGCAGTTTTGTATCTAATTTTAGTTTCGATTGTAAAAACTATATATAAAAAGCAAATTTTATTTTTGATGATATTAACGCATGTTATTGGATTAATTAGTAAATAATTCGATAAGGATACCGCTTTAGATGAAATAAAAAAGGTTAAATTGACACCAAAAAATGTTTTGAATCTGTTATACGCCTATGCAATGTAAGTTCTTCTCTGACATGACATGATTATTCGAAAGCATACGAGAAATTTTAGGGAAGAATTTAGGAATTTTTTTTTCATCTGGTTGTTTTCAAGTACGCGGAGTAAAAAAAATAAAAATATTTTACATGTGAAAAAAATGTGAATTAAGATGCGGATAGCTTTAAATGTTTCAGATTTTTAGTTTATCAAATTTCCATACTCCGACTTTACTTTAAGAGAACAATGGCCAATATCCAATGTAAATTTATTTAGTAAAGACTTCAGGGAATTATTCAGTTAGGGTTATGACTTTTTTTCCATATGTATAAAAATATAAATATGTCAAATTTCTTTAAAAACATTTTTATACGAAGTATATTATTATTTATTAAATAAAAAGAAATTATTAAAATATATAATTTTTAAAAATTTAAAAATACTTCACGCATTTTAATTTTTTATTTTTTCTATTATTTTTTTCTTATTATCCAATGTAAAGTTATTTGGTACAAAATTATATATGATTATAAAATCGAATAAAATGATTATTTTCTAGATATAATTTGAAGCAACCTTATAGAATTCTTATTGAAATTTAATGCTTTTCTGAACTCGAATTGACTTAAAACTATCTTTAGAAAAACATGAAACATACATTGTTCTCGAATGTGTACAACTTTTTTTAAAAATTTCCCCCGAAATATTTACTCTCAATTTCCTTCAATTTCTTTAAAAACTAAAACACTTTGAACATTTCAAAGATTTTCAATTCTAAGTACAATATCCTTTTCAGAAAAGTCATTAAGATGTACTTTTTTGCCTCTTAACCCTTCAAATATTTATTTTATTGAATAATACGTTATACAAAGCTTTTTTCGTTGAATATAAATATATATTTTAACAATAAAAATAAAAACTGCTCATTTTTAATTATTTTAAAATTCACTATTCTCTTCAAAAAACATGTTTTTATGAAAAAAACCGAATCCGCTGAATCTTAATACTCTGGTTTACAATAATAAAAAGAAAAAGATGAGAGTTAAAAAAATCAATTGGAACATATGGAGAAGAATTATTGGGGAAAAAAATGTAATTATTTTATCAGAACAATGAGACATTCTCCAAAACACGATCAAAATAATGTATTAAAAAATAAAAAAATTATCATAGTTAGAGAGGTAAAATTATAATATTATATTAATATTTTAAATTTTAAGAAAATAAAAAGACATCAATTCCATTGTATAATAGTTTTGTCATATAAATTTTTAAAAAAAATCTAATTAGGGATAAACATTTATATAATTACAA